>CANXYC012250066.1:0-27471 GCA_948193065.1 Aleurites moluccanus
TATATATATATATATATCTCTGAATCAAATCAAACCAAAATATTTAAATATCTGAACCGAACTAAAAAAAAATTTAAATGGTAACCGAATCTCCTAATATTTGAATCCCCGAATTATATCATATTGAATTTTTCAGACAATTTGATATGAATTTTTTTTCTATTCTACTCGAAACGGGAGATTTTATTTTTAAATCTTATACCGTGTACAACCCTAACAAGGATAATGCCTTTTAGAATATTCATTCTGTTAATATTATTATTTAGAAGTGGACATTAAGATTTGACTGAAAAGAAATAATATATAAAAAATAAAAATTTATTTTATTTAGCCAATTTAAATATATATCTTACAATTTTTTATAAAGAATAATAAAATAAACACTTAATAATCGTATTATTAGTCTAATAATAATAATAATAATAATGTTGAATTTTATTTATAATATAAAAAAAATTATGTTTTTCCTAATTAAATTATCATCACGACTTGTCTTCCAATATTGTTTGAGATTTATTAAAATATAATTTTTATTAAAGAATAATAATAAAAATTGAATTTTTCTTTTAAAAAATATAAAAAACTTGACAGTTAATGACTGATTAATAAATTTTTATCCTAATAAATTGGAATTCAAGACTTTAAATTAATCTTACATTTAAATCATTAGGTTATCTACTTCAATTAATAGAAGAGGAAGATTAAAAAAAAGGGCAAATAATTCTGAATTACTTGAAGAGGATGTGAGTTTTAAATCAAAGGACGCTCTCATTGTGTTGGCCTTAACAACTAATGATAAAAAAGCCTCCTCTGCCATTATCTTTGGTGGCTTATAGAAAAACTCATTCTGAGCCTCTTAATTCATTGTATTTAGGGATTTAATAGACGAATCCTGTAAAATTTAGGGACTTCAGAATGAGTTTTTCCCATTTACAACTATTGAACTTTCATGTGATAACCATCATTATGCCAAGGACTAGCGTAACCCAAAGCCATTATGTCCTTTATAAATGTTAATACATTATTTCACTAAAAAAAGTTTTGGAAAACTTTTACTTTAGCCACATGGGATTTGTTTGTGTATCTATATGGGAAAAAGGGTAGAAAATTTGATTGCCATATCCTCTAAAAAGCCCAAATTTAGTTGAGAATCATTTCAAATCTTGAATAATATTGTTTGTTGAACCAGGATATGGTTTAATTAGCAAGAATGTCCCATGACCTTATGGGTAAATTACATATGAAAAAACCCCATAATTTATTTATTTTTTTTGTGCTCGAGTTAGAAACAAAAAAACATTTGCTTAAGTTAAAAACTATCTAATGCTATCATTTCATCTTTGATTTCTTGTCCAATCTCAAAAAATAAAAAATAAAAAATAATCGTTTGATTCATGTTCTCTTTTAATAATGAATGCAAAGACTAGGCTTAATTACTTATCTCAGCCCATTCGCATAAGGGTTACTGCTTGAGTGCTTGTTTATAGTCTTAAAGAGCTATCATGCAATCACTTTCTAAACCCAACATAGATAATTTCGCTTTAGCTCATGAAATTTATCACTTATTTGAATATGATCATAAATTTTATAATTCATATGAAGAAAATGATAAAAATTTAATTTGATATCAATAAAATTTGTATAGTTAGATTTTGGCAAAGGTTATAGGGATGGCAAGTTCGTTTCATTCAATTGAAAAATCTGTCTTGTTCTAATCGAAGTGAGGACTAACTATACTAAGATGATGGATTTTGGTACACTTGCTTTGCTCCACCCCAACTTTAATCTAAATCTATAAATTATATATTTATATTATTTTATGTGTTATATATATATATAAAGAAAAAATCTCAAACAAATCATCAAATAATATATGTATCCCTGCATGGGTGGAGTTTGAATATGGGACCAATAATACCCATATCCCTGTATGAGTGGAATTTAAACACAGAACCTTTTAATTTTATGACCTCAACCTTGCCAATTAAATTAAAATATCGTTGGTATAAATATAAATATATTAATAAAAATATAATATTATTACATAATATTAATATTTTCTTAAATATTGATGAATAATATTTTTTTTGAGCATTAGAAAGAGAAAAATCTATTATAAATTTATTTCTTAAAAAAATATTCACTTACAGTTACATTATACCTTGATATGTATTGATAAATAATATAGAAAATATATTATCATATATTTTTAATGACAATATATAAAATCATAAATATATTTAACTAGACTATATATATATATATATATATATATATATATATATATATATATATATAATAATTAGATATTATAGATATTAAAGTAAGAAATTTACTCTCGACTTATAATTAGGAATGAAAATAGTAAAATTCGTCCCGATTTAATTTTTTATAAATTTTTAATATTGCAATTACGAAATTTTTTTATAATAATTAATTATTTTGAGATATATAAAAGAATTTTAAGAGAAACCTGTCAAAATTTAAAAAATTTTACCTCATACAATCTTATAATTCTTTTACAAGTCTAGGGTTGGTGATCTTAAAATTAAGAATTCCAAATCATTAGCACAAGTATGACATATAATTGGAAAACTTGAAAATTTGTGCCTCTTCCAATGGGGACCCATATTTAACAATGGATGTATATGTTTTCAAGAGAGGAACTGAGAATGGATCCACAACTTGGAAAGGGCACAATAAGAAAAATATGTACCATTTCCAGTACAATCCATCTCAAGCTCTGCCCTACTCTGACATTGTCTTTATATATATATATAAAGAACACAACATATCTTAGTTGTACATTAATTTAATCATTTACTTGTAGATGATGGCCTAACTGGCTCTACTAAAATAACTCATAGAAGTTAAACAAAATTCATTTCTTGTGGAAGCAAGCTGGAGTAGCTCAGTTGGTTAGAGCGTGTGGCTGTTAACCACAAGGTCGAAGGTTCAACCCCTTCCTCTAGCGCTTGTTAACATTGAACTTTTTAAATCTTGATTGCTTCATAATTGGTCTAAAGGCCTCATGATATGGGCCTATGGTTGTCTAAAATCTGGTTACAATGTTTGGGCCTGGTTCAAACTCGATCCAACTAACCTATTGAACAACCCTATTTAGGACATTATGCATAACCTTTCCATTACTATGCCCCGTTTGGAGGGTTTATTCTGCTTGAATTTAAATGTGCTATTGCTTATTTCTGTTCAGTAGTATAGTTTATAGAATTCTCATATTGTAAGCCCTTGTTCATATGATGAAAGTAAATAATTTGTACTATTAGTTACCTTGAAGGAAGTAGTCTAATGCTAAGTATGTATGTGATTTAAACAATAGACACATTCTTTCCTAATATTAGAAAAATAATAATAGCTTAAAGAGTATAGTATGAGGTTTTAATATATTTAGATATCTTAAAACTTAAATTTAATATCGTATAATTTAATGATAAGTGCATATATAATATGAGTAATAGACAATAAAATGATATATAAAAATTTCTCAAATATATATGAACTTGCATTATTACATTGTCCTTGTTTGTATGACAATATTTTGCAACATACCTAAATCTTGATATGTATTATTGGATCCTTCAAAACCTACATTTGACAAATGCAACAAAACTTGAGGTGAAATAGCATTAGTGCGACACACAGGACAATTAGAATGTGAAGATAACCACATATCAATACATCCAACATGATATGAATGCATACACTCTGGTAACCTTCTTAATTCCTCACCTTCTTCAAATTCACCCAAGCAAATTGCACAAGTCATCTCTTCACTTCCACCCCCTGACCCTATCCCCTTTTGGTATTTAAAGGTTGGAATGAGTTGCGCCGTTGAATTCTCAATACTACTTGGACTCTCGATATCTTCTTGAATGTTTCGCTCTAGCTGTTGGGAGTTAGCTCTAGCTTGATCGCGATTGCACCACCCTATAGCTATACAATGATAAATTGTAACTACAAGAGCGGCAGATCCAACTCCGATTAGGAGCACGGTGACTTTATCGCCAAAATCATCGCCATCGCCTAACATAATTGAGATTAAGCAAAAGAAATCAAATTGTTTCATTATTAGATGATGCAAATTAAACCAAATAAAATGGTGATTAATACAATGTTATCATTGTCTTATGTTAAACTTATTTTATTTACAAGGAAATTACAAGGTGACTATTTTGTCCTATTTCTTGTTGGTTATGTAAAATCAAATGATGTTTACAGTTAAAAAATGGATTGGATTTGGGTTTTCAAAATAAAAACTTCAGTTTACTTATGTTGGTGGTTGCAAATTTGGACTAGTCCACAATAGAAGGTTTTGCTCAAATCATGAGCCTAGTCATTCTAGCCCAATGTTGGGACATGATTCACGTTGTCTATGTTTGCACATCTGTGAGGGGTAGAAACCCAGTCCCTCACAGCCTAAAACAACTATTCATGAAAAGAATCAAAATGTAGTAATTTCAGACTGCCATTAAATGGTTTTAACCTCGAGGGAAGTTCGGAGGATAAACGGTTATGATTGGCATAAAGGTCAAGCCATATTTGGATTGAAGTTGTATTGCCTATCCCATACTCTGCAAAGCTAACCTATCAACAGTTTTCTCGAGTTCATTACAAGTGAGATACAACCAGACTTGGACTTGCAATCATCAATAAGAAATCATATGAAAATGCTCCATATGAAAAGTAAATGATGTTCAATATTGGAAGAAAGTGAGATTTAACATTAAAACGTGGGGAATTTCGTAGTTCATAGCCAATAAAAGTTATAAGTATTCTTCAATCAAAATCACCCCAGCAGCAATTATTTATTATAGATTAAGAGTGACTATGTTTTGGTTGGAGACAAAGAACTTTATTTCTTGGAGGACGCTCGTGAGCTATTTGAAAAGGATCGAGCAAATGAAAATGGTGCCAAAACTGCAAAGGAAAAACTTTGTAGGTGGCGAACAAAACATAAAATACATATTTAGGATATTAATTTTATTCCCAAATAAAATGATTTTTTTAATAAAATTAAACTAAACATAGCATTAGAGTACATGTAAATGTGCAAAATGGATTTTATTTGTTTTAAACAATTTTAGTAATTTGAATATAGCAAATTCTGAAAATTTTGCTTGCAATTGCTAGTCAAAATCACCATATAATGGTTTATATCATTATAGATTAAAATTTAATTTTAATAATTCTCCCTCCTTTAAAAATTGTATAAGTAAAATAATAGTAAAAATATAGCCAAATAAATTGAAAAAATAATAGTAAAAATATTGTTACAAATGTTTAACAAATACAACAATCCATTTTTTGGAATGGGGACGGTCCCATGTCGTTTGCCTAAATAACAGCACCAACAAATCAACAAACGCCGGGAACTTGTCCCTTCGACGGCTCAAGACAGCCTCAGATATCAATTAAAAAACACCAGCATTTAAACATAATATAAATCGATTATTTTATTCGATATCTCATCTTTTATTTTATTTATTTTATTTACGTTATTTTATTTTATTTTAAAATATTTTATCAATTAATATTTTTTTATAAAAATACATGAGATAAAAATAATAAAAAATTTGGATTCCATCCAAACAAACTTGGTTCTATCTGTACCAATAATTGATAAGCCAACTTTATTATTTATATATATTTCCTCTTTTGTTTTAGGCACAAGCAATATTTTTTATCTATTTTTTTTCTTGGTTTTATGTGCTGTTGCCGGCCCAAAGAAAGTAATTTCTGTTGCCTTTTTAAATAGTTCCCAAGAGCTGCCGGCCCAAAGAAATTAAATTCTGTTGCTTTTTCAAATAGTCCCAATCCAAGAACTGCTTCTTCTTTTTTGTTATTGTGTCCATTATTTAAATTTCTCGTAAGGTTACTCAATTAGGTTCAAAGGAAATGTTTAAAAAATTACACATTTTAAATTTTTATGTAAAATTCAATGTTTTTATATAATTTATTCATCACCTTTTGTTAAATCTTATGCAAGTTTTAATTTTTATAAATTACATAAGACAACAATTGAATTGAGAAAATTATACAATCTAACTTTGTATATAACATTCACCATTTCCTAAATGATTTTTCTAACATCTTTTGCAAATTTTATTTTACCCTTAGGTTATGTAATTTCTACTTGAAAAAATTATACAAAAGTTACAAAGTGGATTAAGAGAATTATAATTCTTCTGAAAAATTATATGATCTGAATTTGTATGTAAAAAAGGGTAATGTAAAAATATAGACTTATCAATAGTAACTTCATAGCATAATTTGAACACTAAAAAACATTCCTAATCTTGACAAGTCAAGAAGCTAAATCAGGACTCTCTTTTAGTAAAGGAATTAGTGGATCTTATTGTTCTTTCCTTTCAATCTTTTATTATTAATTAATATATAAGATAAACTGAAAGATAATCCTATTTATATAAATATAGTTATAAGTAATCAATAATCAATCACTTAATCATTAACCAATCACTTTCAAAGCATCTAATGGCCAAGGGCCTTAAAGTTAAACAGAAAAATTCATGAGCTTACCAACCAGGTATTGTCTAGGACAGTACTTGTAAATTGTAATGATTTTTTCTTGAAAAAAAAAAAAATTGAACCGAACCGAATAAATGAATTGATTTAATTAGAAATCGATTTCATTTCTAATTTCATTAATTTTTTATCTTGTTTTATAAAAACTGACTTCAATTCAGTTGAATTAGTAGAATAACTGATTAGCCTTGTTCATCTAAAACTGATTCAACCAAATATTTAGCTTTCAATTTAAAAAAAATATTATTATTTTTGAGGTTCAAACACCCTAACTTATGAAAATATTAAAAGAGCATCAATCATTTAAATCAAACATTAATTTTTATGGTATATAATAATAATAATAATAAATATGATAACAATTAAAATATATACATATAAATAATAATAATAATTATAATAAATTTGATAACATTTAATATATACATGTATATCCATAAAAATGTATTATTTCATTTTAAAATAAATTATATTAAAAAATTAATTTTAATAACCTCCTTCCTACATAAATTAACAATAAAATTTAAATACATTATAAAACAAATTTAAATTCTTTAACACTAAAAATTAAATTTTTCTTATTTTTATTTACACAAAAAAAATATTACTTTTAAAATTCTTATTTTCTATTTATTCTATTAAAATTATTTTATATTATTTATTAAAGAAAATTTATTATATTCAAATTTATTTGATATTATTCTATTAAAATATTTATAAAATTTATATTTTTTTATATTATAAAATATTAATTTAATTATTTTTATTTTATATCGATTTAATTCCAGTCTAATTTCAATTATCTCTATTGATTTGAAAATCGGGTCAGGTATCATAACATTGATATAAACATCTTTTATTGCATAAAAAATTATTTAAAGGGAGTGATAGTGTATTAAAATTTAAATTTCCGACTGTTTGAAAAATTACTGATACTTTTTTATGAGTTTGATTTTTCAAGAATTAGATAATAAAAATGATGATTATTTTTTCAAATTATTAGTGGTTTTTAGACCTCAAAAATATTCTCAAAAAATTTAGATATTTTTATCGAAACTAAATTTTTGTTCTAAAACAGTAATTTTATTTTGCCAGTTGAATGAATTAGGAGCTGTTTGGTTAGCTAATTAAAAACTCCTAATTATCAATTGTTAATATGCGCGTCGCCAATTGAAAAAATTTGTGATGTTTAGTTGGCCAACTAAAAACTCCGATTATGACAAAATTTCTTTTCAATCGGCAAATTTCATAAGCTGCTTTTAGAGATTGACGATTTGGCAATCACACTTTTATACTAATTATACATTTAACCATCGCTCTACCAAACACCCCCTTAATCATATTAAAAGCTCAATTTTCAACCACATTATGAAAACAAACTTAATTGCAATTTATATTAACTTTCAAACTTATTTAGCATACAGTCATTTTAAAATTTAAATTTCGATAATAATTAATTAGATTTCTTAACTTTATAAATTTTATATATTACTAATAATTAAATTAATGGTTCAAATTAATTAAATTTATAAAATTAAAAAATTAAATTAACTTTAGTTAAAATTCAAAATTAAATTAATAATATAATATAATAAATATAAAGATCAATTTGATCATTTTTACCTTTTAATTAATAATTTTTTTTACAATTATAATTTAACGTAGAATTGTAATTAAGTTTTTAATATATATATATATATATATTTGGGAAAAATTTATGTATTAAGCATTTAATTTCCAAGGCTAATGATCCAACATTAAATTGCTATGCCATATTAATACTATGATTTACTCAATCAATTTGGTAAAAGAAACTTGTTTTCAACTTGCAAGTTGCACCCTAACCTTATCAACTATAATGAGAAACGTGAAATCTAAGTATCCTATTCTGGCCATAAAACTAATTCAACGTGTTGAAATGTTGCTTATTCTCTCGTCTTAAAGTCATGATATGTTATTTAATTTTTTATTATTTTTTCTTGTGTCTTAAATTTACATCTCAAAATAATATAAAAATATTTTTTTGGGGTTAGATATAGCAGTTTCAATTTGTTTGATGGTAAAAAAAAAAAAAAAATTGATATATTTCAATTTAGTTATACAATTATTTTAATTTTGTTTAAATAAAATAAATATAAAATTATATATATATATTTAGTCGATTTTGTCATTTTGTTTTTTTTTTTTAAAAAATCAAACTGAATCGAATTGACAGAAATTTTAAAAAATTAACCGAATTAAATTCGATTAAATTCAATTTTTTATTTTCTTAATTTTTTTGGACCCTAAAATTTTTAATTTAAAATTATGTAAAATCAATAGCTTCAAATTGATTTAATTTATTAAAAATGATATATGATTTGATTTATACTGAATTAAATTGTATAATAATTTTAAATTTTAATTGATTTCCTTTAAATACATATTTTAACATCTAAATTATATATATATATAGGCTAAATTATGAATAAGTCAATTGAACTTTTATAGAAAAAAGTAGCTTTTGTTTCAATTGCATTGTCTCAATATGTCTCATTACCACGAACCTTCTTCATCAAATATTTTTTTTTTTTTCCCAAATAAAGTATATATAAATCCTCCCCTCTACAGTCCTCCATATTCTGAGGCAAAAAACCTCATCTCACTTGCCTTTTTCACTGTCTAAAATCTCAGTCTCCATTAAAACTACCTTGTTTTTGTAATCTGTAACAATGGCCAGCAAAGGAGAGGGACCGGCGATCGGTATCGATCTGGGTACTACTTACTCGTGTGTTGGTGTTTGGCAACATGGTAGAGTAGAGATCATTGCCAATGATCAAGGGAATAGAACGACGCCGTCTTACGTTGCCTTCACCGATACTGAGCGTTTGATTGGTGATGCTGCTAAGAACCAGGTCGCCTTGAACCCTATCAACACTGTCTTTGGTTAGTATCTGAAAACATAATTTAACAAATAGCATAGAAATATAATTTTATTTTATTTTATTTGCAAAATTGGTTAATTTAAATTTCCAAATTTGTTTGTTGTCGCCAATGGGCTTATTATTAGCCAACTAAGCTTAAATATTTTGATTTGTCTTGGGTTGTATTAATTGGCAATCTTATGTCTCAGATGCAAAGAGGTTGATTGGTAGGAGATTTAATGATGCTTCGATTCAGGGTGACATCAAGCTCTGGCCGTTCAAGGTTATTCCAGGACCTGGTGATAAGCCCATGATTGTTGTTAACTACAAGGGTGAGAAGAAGCAGTTTGCTGCAGAAGAAATTTCTTCCATGGTCCTAATTAAAATGCGTGAGATTGCTGAGTCTTACCTTGACACTACTGTGAAGAATGCAGTGGTCACTGTACCTGCCTACTTCAATGACTCTCAACGGCAGGCCACAAAGGATGCTGGTGTCATTGCCGGTCTCAATGTCATGCGCATCATCAATGAACCCACTGCTGCTGCCATTGCCTATGGTCTTGATAAAAAGGCAACCAGCGTCGGTGAAAAGAATGTGTTGATTTTTGACTTGGGTGGTGGTACTTTTGATGTCTCGTTGCTAACTCTTGAAGAAGGAATCTTTGAGGTCAAGGCCACTGCTGGAGACACTCACCTTGGAGGTGAGGACTTTGACAACAGAATGGTGAACCACTTTGTTCAAGAATTCAAGAGGAAGAACAAGAAAGACATCAGTGGAAGCCCAAGAGCACTTAGGAGACTGAGGACTGCTTGTGAGAGCGCAAAGAGAACTCTTTCATCCACTGCTAAAGCAACTGTTTGGATTGATTCCTTGTATAAGGATATTGATTTCTACTCAACCATCACCCGTGCTGGATTTGAGGAGCTCAATATGGATCTTTTCAAGAAGTGCATGGAGCATGTTGAAAAGTGTTTGAGAGATGCTAAGATGGACAAGAGCACTGTACATGATGTTGTTCTTGTGGGCGGGTCTACTAGGATCCCCAAGGTACAGCAACTTTTGCAAGATTTCTTTAATGGAAAGGCTCTTTGCAAGAGCATCAACCCAGATGAAGCCGTTGCTTATGGTGCTGCTGTTCAGGCTGTCATCTTGAGTGGTGAAGGTAATGAGAAGCTGCAGGATCTGTTGCTCTTGGATGTCACCCCTTTGACCCTTGGTATACTGTCTGTCGGTGGTGTCATGAAAGAAGTGATCCCTAGAAATACAACAATTCCAACCAAGAAGGAGAAAGTTGTCACCACCTACTTTGATAACCAGCCTTCTGTTTTGATCCAGGTATACGAGGGTGAGAGAGCAAGAACCAGGGACAACAACTTTCTTGGTGAATTTACGCTCTCAGGCATTCCCCCAGCACCAAGTGGTGTTCCACAGATTACTGTGCGCTTTGATATTGATGCTAATGGTATCTTAAATGTTTCAGCTGAGGATAAGGCCACTGGCCAAAAGAACATGATCACAATTACCAATGATGATGGCCGGTTGTCCAAGGAACAGATCGAGAAGATGATCCGGGATGCTAAGAAGTACAAGGCCGAAGATGAGGACCACAAGAAAAAGGTTGAGGCAAAGAATGCTTTGGAAAATTATGCGTACAACATGAGGAACGCTCTCAAGCATGAGAAGATCAAATCCAAGTTGGTCGAAGCTGACAAGAAGAAGATTGAGGATGCTATTGATCAGGCCATTCAGTTGCTAGACAGCG
Source organism: Aleurites moluccanus (assembly GCA_948193065.1). Taxonomy (NCBI): domain Eukaryota; kingdom Viridiplantae; phylum Streptophyta; class Magnoliopsida; order Malpighiales; family Euphorbiaceae; genus Aleurites; species Aleurites moluccanus. Next base: position 11,231 of record CANXYC012250066.1, read on the forward strand.
ACCAGCTTGCAGAGGCTGATGAGTTTGAAGACAAGATGAAAGAGCTTGAGAGCATCTGGAATCCAATCATTGCTAAGATGTACCAAGGTGCTGGTGCGGACAAGGGTGGCGGCATGGATAATGGTGTTAGGGTTGCTGATCCTAAGTTTAGTTTTACTTTCTTAAGTTTAGATATTAAAGTGAGCTTAATTTAAATATTAATATATATATGTATAGAAAAAATGATATTGTATACAGAAACAAATCAAAATGAGAATAAGATTTAGAGGGGGTGTTGTAATAACATTATATTTAAGGATTTATATGTTCGCTAGCTACGGGTACAGCAAACAACCAATCAAGTCAATAAAATATTGTAGATATCAAAACTCAAAATATTTTCACAGCTTTACTTTGAAGTTATAGCAGTAAAAAAAAGAATGTTGATTGTAATTACTTTTTTATAGGCTTTCAAAACAATTTTTTTGAAAAAGCACCCACTAATGGATTTTGTTTCTCATGAAATAACATGACTATTGATTGGAAGCATCTTTTGTGAACCAATATAATTATATGAAATAATCTCTTCTGAACCAACCAACATGACCATTGGCCATTAGAACCAACATAACCATTAGCCAACAAAACTTGAGGTGAAATAGCAACAGTGCAACACACAAGACAATTAGAATGTGAAGATAACCATATATCAATACATCCACATGATATGAATGCATACACTCTGACAACCTTCTTAATTCCTCATCTTCTTCAAATTCATCCAAGCAAATTGCGCAAGATGAATCTCTTCATCTCCACCCCCTTACCCTATCCCCTTTTGGTATTTAAAAGTCGGAATGAGTTGCGCGGTTGAATTCTCAATACAATACTACTTGGATTCTCGATATCCTCTTACCCTGTAGCTGTTGGAAGTTAGCTCTACTTTGGTGGCGATTGCACCATCCTATGCTACACAATAATAAATTGAAACTACAAGAGAGGAAAATCCAACTCCGATTAGGAGCACGGTGACTTTATCGCCAAAATCATCCATGGCCTAACATAATTGAGAGTAAGCAAAAAAAAAAAAAATTAAATTGTTTCATTATTAGATGAAGCAAATTAAACCAAAGAAAGCGGTAATGAATACAATGTTATCATTGTCTTATGTTAAACTTATTTTATTTACAAGGAAATTACAAGGTGACTATTTTGTTCTATTTCTTGTTGGTTACGTAAAATCAAATGATGTTTACAGTTATTAGTTAAAAAATGGATTGGATTTGGGTTGCTTCCAAATAAAGAACTTCAGTTTGCTTACGTTGGTGGTTGCAAATATGGACTAGTCCACAATAGAAGGTTTGCTCAAATTTCTAGCCCAAAATGAATATTTGTAAGTGTCCAAAATGGGTCTTATTTGCTTTAAACAATTATAGATTTTTTTTATTTTTCTTTTAATTTTTTTTTTCCTTTCACTTTTATCCTTTTATATTTCAAAAGTATAATTTTTTATATATATTTAATATATATCGTATTTTTAAAAAAATATTTTTTTAAAAATACTATATATCTAGTTAAAATTCACCTTACAGCATTAGAGATTAAAATTTTGATTTTAATAATTCTCCCTCGTTTATCATTTTCTTCTTTATTTTTCCTTATGTAGCTTTGCATAACGCTATCATGTTTTTTATGCAAAGCTACATAGGGAAAAGAGTATATGACAAAAATATGTTAGATATTATCTTAGAAAATAAATTTTCTACATATATCTATTTAAGACTATAAGTAATAAGTTTGCAATTATTATAACAACAGTCCTACACGCAAGACTTTTGATTATGATTATATGAACAAATTAGTCACCCACAATTAATAAATAAAAAGTCATTTATTTTTTTTTAAGAAATGAAGGTCAATTTATTGAATATTATTTTGATATTTTAAAAGGAAAAATTACATGATTTTTGTTGTACTTTTTCAAATATTTTACTTTTATGTTTGAATTTTCTTTCAATTAATTACTAATTATAAAAAATCATTTCATTTAAAATTAAGTATTTTTGTTAGTTTTTTCAGTCATCGAAATGTTGACTATACAAAGTAAGCATACCTGTTATGAGTAAACTTTTCCACGTGATCATCCACTTGTTTTCTTGAACTTAAAATGACAAAAATGACTTTCAAATCCTTGGCAACATGGTTTCAATTTAGGGTTTGAAAATAAAAAAAGGAAAGGAAAGGAAGAGAAGAAAATTATCAATTTTAGTGATTTCACCTGATTTTGACCCATCAACAGATCAGACGGTTATGGTATCTTCTACAAGCTCCCCACTTGTTGTTGACCGTGAGATTCCATTTTCAAAATATGAATACTCTACCTAGCTTTATAAAGAAGTAAACATAATAATAACAATAACAGTAATAAAAGACGAAGATCATATCTTATCTAACTATGTCCGAAGTGATAAGGAGATAGAGAAGATGGGGGTATAGTTATTATCTGGGGGAAAAGCCATCGGTTGATAAGGAAACCCAACACTAAGCATGTGGCTTGACAATTATAGCCCACCTACTTTGGTGGAATTTTTTCTGCCATTGAATTTCTATATTTTTACACATTCTATTATATATTTTTTTCCCAACAAAGTCTAATCATATACTTCAATTATTCATTTTAATTATTATCAACAATAATGGTCACAATGGACACCATTTCTTGGTGAATAAATTCTACATGTTCAACTTATAGTTCATAAATATATTACCTTTTATCTATCATATGTTTTTACAATTTTATTTTATTTTATTTTATTTTTTTTAGTTTGGCTTCGAATGGACATGGGCGGTTGTTTCCTAAGATTGTTTTAACTTGTGATGAAACCAACTACCTCCTTCCTTTATAGAACTTTTTTTTTAGAATAAATTACTATTTAATTATTGAAATTTGATTTAATTAATAATATAATTTTTTTTCTTAGATCAAACTAACTTATTAGTCCTAAAATTTCATTCTCTCTAATTAAATATTTTTTTTACATTTTTAAATTATTTCTGTTAAAATAATTAAAAGAAAATAAAATTGTGTTCCCTAACTATCTTCATCCCCAATCTCGTCTGCTATTTATGGCCTTTGGCTAAATCATCACTAACGTTGCCGGCAGTGACGTGCTCCTTCTCTATTCATCCTTCACCAATGTTGCTTCATGTAAACTTGTCGTTGATCTAGATCGGAGCACCACCAAGTTCCTCGCCAAGTCAACTTGTGATGCGGTTTAAGTTTAATGAGTGAGTTTTAACATATTCAAAGGAGAGCTTCAAATGAGGTCGGGACGATATTTAATTAAACCAAACAAAATCAATGTTCAATAAACTCCAAGAAAACTATAATTACTATCCCAAAATTGCACTTTCGTAATTGATTTCAGTAATTATTTTGAATTTACATTTTAGATTATTGGGGATGTTTTAATGTTTTCTATAAAATTTGGTAGCCTTTGGATCTAATTTAATTGGTGAAACCCATGAAATAGCAAAACTGGTCAAAACGGAGAAAATGAAGGGTTGCTACTGCCCAAAAATTGACCTAATGAAAATGAAGCGTTGAGGAGGTGGAAATTAATTTTTTTAGGTAGGAAAGGTAGTTTAGGATGTCCCGAAAAGTTCAATTTGGTTTTGAAGTGTTCTGGTAAATAAAACTCAAAATATAGTGTGATAGGTAAAATCAGATATAATAGAGTTCCAAATTTATATTGGATTTTAAGATATAAAAATTGTCATTTTTAAACTTAAAGATAATAAGTTGAATAAGAAACGTATAAAAGAAGATATAATGAAATTCTAAAAATTTATTCAAAATTTTTTGAAACACACTAATTAATAGATCTATATTTGATCATTAATTATAACAAACAACCCACCTAACTAAAATGAAGTGTTGAGGAGGTGGAAATAAATATTTTTAGGTAGGAAAAGGCAGTTTAGGATGTCTCAAAAAATTCAGTTTGGTTTTGAGGTACTTTAGTAAGTGAAACTGAAAATATAATGAGATAGGTAAAATCATATATAATAGAGCTACAAATTTATATTGAATTTTAAGGATTTGAAACAGCATCAAACATAAAAATTGTCATCTTCAAACTTAAAGATAACAAGTTGAATAAGAGATGCATAAAATAAGAGATAATGAAATTCTAAAAATTTATTCAAATTTTTTTGAAACACTAATTAATAGATCTATATTTGATCATTAATTATGGCAAACAACCTAGGTAAGAGCAGCCCCCACATCTTCGTCATTGATATATTTTTTTATTATTATTATTTTTTTCTTATAAAATGATATAATTTATTAAATTTCCTCTGACCTTCTAAAAATAAATTAATATTATTTTTTCCTTATAAAATGATATAATATATTAAATTTCCTCTGACCTTCTAAAAATAAACTAACTCCCTCCTAATAAATATCTCATTATACTAATACACATTCCGTCTAATTATACCGTTAGTCAATTCTAAAATGATCAACAAGAATAGTAAAAAGATATAAATGTCCTATAATTTTTATTTTTAATTAATTACATTCTATTTTTATTTTAAAATTTTTTTTAAGGTTAAAAAAAATCATTTTCATATTTTTTTGACAAATTTAAAAATAAAAATATTTTTTAAAAAATATTTTTTATTTATTATTTTAAAAAAATAATTTAAGAAGAAACTAAATTATTTCTTCTTATATTTTTTAATACAAATAAAAATTAATTTTCATATATTTGACAAATTTGAAAATAAAAATATTTTTTTATTTTTATTTTCAAATTTTTTATTTTTTAAAAAATAAAAAATATATATTTTTATTTATTTTATTTTTAAAATTGTCAAAAAATATAAAAATACATTTTTTAACCCTAAAAAAAATTTAAACCAAAAATCGAATGTAATTAATTAAAAATAAAAAGTAAGCACATTTCTATTTTTTTTACTGCTCTTGTTAACTATTTTAAAGTTGACTAACAGAAAAATTAAATAGAAAGATCTAATAATATATTATAATATTTATCGGAGAAAATTAATGTATTTTTAAAATGCCATGAGGAGTTAATATATTAAATTATTTTATATGAGAAAATCATAATTAACACTTCTTTTTTCCTACTTAAGATCATAGAGTAATAATATCAATTTCTTAAAATAAAAAATATCAATAGAATAAGTGGAACTAATATCACATTATAAATTATTAATTAAATATTATATTATAAATTATATGAGTTAAAGATTTTTTTTTTTTTCAGTATAATATAAAATCATATAATCCAATCTAACTCGATCCGTAATTTTAAATTAGATTGAATTTATTTTTTTATAGATTAAATTAAATTATTAAATTATTAATTCATAATTAATAGGTTAAATTAAATTATTAATTTGCAATTAATGAGTTGGATTGAATATTATGTGAAAATGCACTAATATATATAATATACTAATTAGTAGTGGTTTCTAAGAAAGTGTAGTAAACCTAAAACAGATACTAACTATCCTAGTTGAAACCTATTAAGATTCAATGTGTCTAGACTTGTCGGTGGGATTAAGAGAGTAATTAACCTTTAATTAATCAGTGTATATATTTCATATATGGTGATTCCTTTTTCTAATTGAAACATTGATTCTTAAAAATAAAAGTGAATGATGGAATCTTCAATAATTCAAGTTTCCATTATAATACTACTGCCCATTACCCAATAACCTATCACTTCCATGGAGCGGCCTAATAGAAAAAAAAAATGGAGTTTTCCACATTTTAAGTAACTATTATCTAGGACACTACTTATAATAAGGAAACATGAAATTAACTTTAGGAGTATATGTACTTAAGATAATTAATAATTTTTATAAATTTTTTTAAAATAAATATCTTTTATTAAGTTTTATAGATTTTTAATAATTTTTATAGAATTTAGAATTTTATAAATAATTTTTATAAATTTTTATTTTATAGACATAAATAAATTTTTAAATTTTAATTAATTTGTAATAATTATTTTGATATTTTTAGAAAATAATTTTTTTTATTTGAGTTAATATTAATGGTGCGTTATTACTTTTAACAATAATATTTTTTAAAAAAATAAAAAATAATATTATCTACAACCTATATATATTTTCAAATGAATAATTTTAAAAAATAACTTCATTATTTATAGTAATATTATGATTTGATTTGATTTGATTATTTCTTCTGTTAGCATATAAAAATAAAAATTATTCAAAATATTTCAAAATTTTTGAGAGGAAATAAAAAATAATTTTAAAAAGATTTTATTAATATTAACACATAAAAAGATATCTAAAATTTTTAAAAGTCAATGATTTTTTTAATGCTGATAGATTTTTAAAAATTCTACAAAAATTTTGATTAAGTATTATTGACTTTAATTAAATATTACATTATTTTTATAAAGTTTTTAAAAATCTGAATTAAATGTACTCTAACTTTTTAAATTCATAAAAAAAAAAATTTAAAATTTAAATTCAACACAACCCTTAATTAATTTTTTTTACTAATTACAATGTTTAATTATTGACACTACCGTTTCATGTCATTTCTTAACGGCGTTAGGAGATTTAAGGAGCGAGCCTGGCTGCCAGCCGGCCATGGACCACCCACATGGTTAACCCACGGTGATGTAACCTTTTCTTCTTTTATTTTGTTGTTTTAAATAATAATAATAATAATAATAATAATAATAATAGGATGTTTGACAATTACCATCTAATAACTTAAATATTAATATTGATATAATAATTTTTCTCATTTAAAGTGTATCAGAATTAGCTCTACATTTCTAAATTTTGTAACCATTTTGTAAATATAAAATATAATATACATGTTGATCCGATTATATTTCTATATTTTTCTATATATATTAGTTAAATTTAATATATCGAGATATAATTTAACAGTATATACATATTGTTCTTAATAATATATTTATGATCGATTTATTTTTTTAATATTAAAAAAATTAAATTTAAATATATATATATATGTATATTAAATTAAAAAAATATAAATTTAAATAAACTCGAATAATCTATTGATAAAGACAAAATTTAAATTTAAGACAATTTAAAATTAACAGTCCCAAAACCTTAATTTTAACCATTATAATTATAAAATTTATGTTGATTATCTTATCAGCATCAACAAATCAACAAATGCCAGGAACTTATCACTTTCATGAATCAGGACAGCCTCAGATAAGCCCTCAATTAGAAAACACCTGCTTCCAAACAAACCTGGTTCTGTCTCCACCAATAATTGATAAGCCAACTTTATTATTTGTATATTATATTTATATATAATATTTTCTTTTTTTTTTTTAGGCACAAGCAATATTTTTTTATTTTTTTTATTAGTTTTATGTGAATTAATTTATGCTGCCTTCTAAATAGTCCCAAGAGCTGCTTCTTTTTGTTATGGTGTCCCTTAATTTTTTAAATTTCCCATAAAATATATTAAAATGTCTTTTGGGTATAGTATTGCTCTTGTAATCTAATTTGTTTGATTTTGAGATTTAAAGTTATTTTCCATAAAGCAGTTATAGATGTTATTATAATAAATTTATGTACATATTATTATTTATTTAAAAAAAATAATGGCTATTAATATTAATGTTAGACATTTTTTAAAAATAAAAAATTATACATTATATATTTATATATAAAATTTAGAGATTTTAATATAATTTCTTCATATCTCTTTGTTAAATCTTGTAATTGACCTACGCAAGTTTTAATTTTTATAAATTACATAAGACAATAATTGAATTATAAATTGAATTGAAAAAAATTACAAAATCTGTTAAAAATTGCACAATCTAACTTCACCATTTCCTATATAATTTCTGTAATATCTTTTACAAGTTTTACTATTGGGTTATTCTACTTGAAAAAACTATTTAAGGTTATTATTAAGTGGCAAAGTGAATTATAAATTCTTTTGAAAAATTATATAACCTGAATTTGTTTACAAAATTGACGGAGATTAACAAGATTTAGTGTTTTTCATATTTATTTATATATTTTTTGTATTTTTATTTTTCTTAATTATTTTTAATAAAAAACTTAGTTTTAGGTGTTATTTAAGATATTATATTAGTTTTGATTTGTCTCTCTATTTAAGTTAGGTTTAATTTATTTTCATATTTATATAAATCTGATAATTTATTTTCTTTTAGAAATAAATTATCATATCTTATTTTAGTATTTTCTGAAAGTTATTTCTTATATATAGTTATGTAAATTTTAGAGTTGAGAGAGTTTGGATTTGAATTAAAAATAACATTTATGTTGAAAGTTATTTTTTCCAATTTTCGATATTCTTTTTGAATTAACGAAATTGATGCATATTTTTTGATATTTCTAAAATCAACAGGTTATAAAAAATTATTTTTTAATATTTATATGCGAATTAACGGATTACAATAAAATTTTATTTTTAATTCATTTATTTCCGCTGCTTGAAAAATTAAGGTTATACATTGAATTTTGGGGTGCTAAAATCTAACTTACGTTTTTATTTTTGGCATTGCAATAGTAATTAGAAAAATATCTAACATTAGGTTAAGTTAGTGATAAATTGATCCTTAAATTTATCATATTATATTATTAATTTAATTTTAAATTTAAATTTAAATTAATTTAACTTTTTAACTTTGAAATTTAATAATTTAATTATTACTACATAAAATTTACAAATTAAAAAAAAAATAATTAATTACTATCGAAATTTAAAGTTTAAAATGACAATATGGTAAATAAGTTTTATAGTCAATTTTATTTTTAACTTTTAAATTAATATGAAAATATTATTATTATTAACTTAACTTTATGGTAGAATTATAATTAAAATTTTGATTGAGAGAGCATTGATAAAAAAAAATTAAAATATAAATATAAAATATATAAAATTTCTGATAAATTTATCTATTAAGATAAAATTAATTTCAAGTAAATTTGGTCATCTAGGAGAATTAAGAATGTTCATTTCTTTTATCCATTTCTAATGCTAAATTAATAATCAGGTTTAGTCCAAGTAAATGCTTAATGCAAAATAAGTATAAGGTGATTGAAGTCATGTCCATTCAAAAAGAAATAAAAAAAAAAAATCAGAAAATTAATTTAAGAAACTTAAAAAAAAAAAAAAGAAGGATCATAGAGAGAGATATCATACTTACAAGTCTCTTCATAATATATATATATATATATATATATATATTGTGTTATTATGATTAAAAAAATATCATTAATTTTTTCAAACAGTCAGAAATTTAAATTTTAATACCCTATCACTCCCTCCAAGAAAAATCATTAAAAGTAATGTCCTAGATAGTACCTGGTTGCTTAGCTCATGAATTTTTCTGTTTAAGGTCCTACCTTGGGCATTAGATTCTTTGAAAGTGATTGCTTATTGATTAAGTGATTGATTATTGAGGATTATCCCTCAATTTTATCTTATATATTAATTAATAACAAAAGATTGAAGGGATACAACAATAAGATTCTCTAATTCCTTTACTAAAAGAAAGTCCTAATTTAGATTATTGACTTATCATGATCAGGAATTTTTTTTACTATACAAATTATGCTATGAAGTTACTATTGATAAGTCCATATTTTTATATTACTCTTTTTTTAAGGTGATGTCTATGTTGGTTTTTTAATGAAATTTCATCATATATATATAGAGAGAGAGAGACAAATACAGTAATTATAAAAATGAATTATTATGATAATGAAATAAATTTAAAGAATTTTAAGAGAAATACTATGATATTATTAAGAAAAAAAAATTAAGAAAAAATAAAAGTAAATGAAGACAAATGAAAGAAAGTGAATGAAATAAAAAAAAAAAAAAGAAAAATGAAAAAGTGAAGCAAAATAAAATATATATATAGAGAGAGAGAGAGAGAGAGAAATTAAAAAAATAATTTTTAAAATAAATGAATTATTTTATTAATTTCATCAAATTTCAAATGATTAAATAATATTTTTCTGTAAAATTACAAAAAAATAAAAAGATGCGTGTCTTTTAACTGCTATTTATATCTGCACATATATATATATATATATATATTTATATTCAATTGATATTTTTATCTTTTAATTAATAATTTTTTTTATAATTATTATTTATAACTAAAATTTTTAAATTATAATATAATACGACACTATATATATATATATATATATAAAATTTGAGATAAATTTATGTATTAAGCAATTAATTTCCAAGGCTAATGATCCAACTTTAAATTGCTATGCCATATGAATAGTGTGATTTATATATCAATTTATCATTATGTGATTCACAAAATAATTAATTTATACAATTTGGTCAAAGAAATTTGTTTTCAACTTGCAGCCTAACATTATCAACTATAATAAGAAGCATGGCATCTAATAATATCCTAATATGGCCATAAAATTAATTCAACTTGTTGAAATGTTGACTTATTAATATGCTTATTACCTTTCACTTTTTGAATATTCAAAGAAACAAAAGTTCCTAATAAGCAACAAAACCTCCAATTGCTTTTGAAGTTGTACAACTTTCTCATCACTTCACTTATATGGAGTTGCTTCCATTTAAGTGGAAGTCTCTCTCTTTTTATTATATTATTTGTTTTCATGCTTGTGAATAAAAGTGACAAATCTTCAAATCAAAATCAAATTAAAATGATATAAAACTAAAAATTTTAAATTAATTTAATTTATTAAAAATTATATTGAATTTGATATAAACTGAAAATTTTATATTAATTTTAAATTTTAATTAATTTTTATTAAATACTTATTTTAACTTCTATATATATAGAGAGAGAAAAATAAAAATAAATTAACAAATGAAAAAATATTAACACTAATCCTATTTGAATAAAAGTTATAATCATTAAAATAAAAAATAATAATAAAATATTTTAATAAATATAAAATATTATTAAATAAAATTATCTTTTGAAATATTATTAAATATTTTAATAAATTATTTAATTAATAATTTTTTATACTATTATAATTTAATAATTTATAATTTATATTTTTAATATATATTTAATGCTTCATATTATAATGATTTAAAATATTATTAAACCACAAATCAAACTAAAAATTTAATTTTTTTTCAAATATTAAGAAAAGAGAAATCAATACTAAATTTATTATTTTAAAAAATATATATTTTTCATTAGACTATATCTCAATTTGATTTTTTTTTTAAATCATAATTAATTCTACATATTCATAATTCATTATTTTTAATTTAATTTAAATGGATTGATCAACTAAATGGTCAAAGATTTTTTGTAGAGTCTTACCTATAAAATTGATAGCAAAGATAGATTATCATGTAACCCAACTCTACATCTTTCTCATATTTATCCTTTATTTTTTTTTTAAGATAAACCTTTTATTTGGTTGGCACCAATGGATTATTATTTTTAATTAAAAAGAGAGGGGAAACCTCAAAGAAACAACACCCAGATTACAAATGAAGTAATCTAGGCCATGCAACACCTAAGACATCCTCTCACATTTCTTCCATAACCACACCTGGAACCTTATGGAAAACATTCAAACCAAGTTGATCAATATTATACTATTTGAATTAATAAGTTAAATTAATATTTTTTTTATAAATTTTAATGGTAATAATTTATAAAAATTTTACTATAACTAAATTAAATTTTTAATTGAATTAGTTGAATTAAAAAAATATTTTTCATTGATAATTCTCCAAATGTTTTATTTTAATTCACTACTAATTAAAAAATAATGATATAAAAATCATTTCTAAATCCGAAAAATTTTAAATTTAAATTTTAGTGAGAGTCAAATTTATCATAAAAAATTAAAGTTTAGGGTTTTTTTTTTCTCTTTTATTTGGTTGTTAATTAACTGTTATTGTAGAATTTTCTCAAGGATTGTTGGAGGTGTATTGTAATTTTAGATTTTCATTTTTAATAAGGTTAAAAAAAAAGAAGAAAATCCAAATTCACATGTTACCAAAAAAACAAACACCGCTTAGTTTCATGAGACGCCAATTTTGACCTTATCTCTTAAACCGTTACTGAACGGTCGTTCATCTCTGTATTATCGCCGTTAACTGGTGCAGGGTCTCTCTTTCTTATTTAACTCCGTCTCTTTTAACCCCCTCCGTTACACACACACTCTCTCTCTCTCTCTCTCTCTCAAAATGGGGATCGATGTGCAAGCCTCTGTTTTGGGTGGATTTGGAGCCTCTCCTTTTAGGTAATTTTCGAATCTCTTTGATTTTATTCATTTTCAGTATTTTTCTTTTTTAGGGATTTTAGGGTTCCATTTGATTGCTTTGAATCTGTACTTTTTCTCTATTATCACAATTTTTTCTCAGATTCGAAGGATTGTCTAATTCTTTGTTTTTATAGTCTGTTTGGTAACTGAGTAAGTGTTGGAAAATTGGTTTTCTTTCAGAAGTTCAATCTTTCATGTGTTTAATCATCTGGGGTTTCTATAAAATCTGAAACTTTTGCTTTCATATTGTTAGTTGAGGATCCTGCCATAGCTGATTATTATTTCAATTATTTTATCTCTTTCTGGGAGAAAACTGTCTTTTTTTGTTGAAAAATAGAACAGGTTGAAATTACTTTTATTTAATTTGATTTTCTTGGTATCCAAAAAAGATGGATAGAATTTGTTTGGTGACATGATTCTATATGATACTAGTCAATAGTTTTGATTTTGTTTGTTGATCTCTCTCTCTCTCTCTCTCTCTTGCTTTTTTTTTCCTTTTTGACAGGTCGGTGATGTACCAATGATATTGATGTCATCATTAGCTGTTCTTTGGATTTGTTGATGAATATCTGTGAATTATTGCGGTGGGAAGTTTTAGGGCTTTAAAAATGCAGAGATTTATGAGTTGCTTGTTTGGGTTTGTTGATTGATTGGGGGCTCTGCTTATTTTTGTGGGTTTCTATATGATTCATGATGCTGTTGATGATCTTCTGACATCTGTGGTGGGCTTGTAAGTCACAAACTAGAATCAAGAAAAAAAATAAAAGAGTGGGAGAAAGAAAAATATGGGGGAAGCTCTCCTTACAACGTTGTCAATGGAGAATTATCATCCATCTACACTTTTATCAATGGATTCAGGTTCTCTAGCACATGATGAATTGGAGAGAGAGATGAATCGGTCAGTCATTCTTTCACGCCCCCCAGATATCAATCTCCCGTTGTCATCCGAGCCTAGCCCTCCTCCTTCCCTGGCTTGGAATGATCCATGTGATATCTTAGATGTTGGTCTTGCCCCTCAAACTTATGAGGTTGAGACAGTCATTAATGTCCCAAAAGTTGCTAAGAAATGCACTAAACGACTTGATAGCATTTGGGGTGCCTGGTTTTTCTTTAGCTTCTATTTCAAGCCTGTTCTAAATGAAAAATCAAAGTGCAAGATTATTAGGGACAGCAATGGTGTGTCTGGGTATGAGAAATCAGATTTGCAGCTTGATGCTTTTTTGGTTCAGCATGACATGGAGAACATGTACATGTGGGTTTTCAAGGAAAGGCCTGAAAATGCCTTGGGTAAGATGCAGCTGAGGAGTTACATGAACGGGCATTCTCGCCAAGGGGAGCGCCCTTTTCCATATAGTGTTGATAAGGGCTTTGTTCGGTCTCATAGGATGCAGAGGAAGCATTACAGGGGTCTTTCTAATCCTCAGTGTGTTCATGGGATAGAAATTGTTAGATCGCCTAATCTTATGAATCTTGATGAGGAAGAGAGGAAGAGGTGGACAGAGCTTACAGGCCGAGACATAAATTTCTCAATTCCTCCGGAAGCAATTGATTTTGGTTCATGGAGGAACCTTCCAAACACAGAGTTTGAGCTTGAGCGCCCTCTTCATCCATTAAAGAATAATGGAAATTCCCACCCGAGAAAATTGCTTAATGGTACTGGTTTGAATCTGTCTACTCAGTCATCAGACCATAGCAATGGTGAGACGATAGATCTTTCACCTGTATGCCACAAGCGGAAAAAGGATTATTTGCCACATGGAAATGATGATGAATGTTTGGCTAACAATTCACATGGCGACAGAGTTGATATGAACATCCATCCAGCTGAGCCGGCATGGATAAATGAGTTCAGTGGCGTGATGAAGAATGTATATGGGCCTGTTACAGCCGCAAAAACTATATATGAAGATGATGAAGCATTCTTAATCATCATCAGCTTGCCCTTTGCAGATCTTCAAAGGGTGAAAGTCACTTGGAGAAACACTAATTCACATGGAATAGTGAAGATATCTTGTACAAGTACAGCCTGCATGCCATTTATTAAGAGACATGATAGGACATTTAAGCTAACAGATCCAACACCAGAGCACTGCCCTCCTGGGGAATTCATTCGAGAAATTCCCCTTCCAAACCGCATTCCAGAAGATGCTCAACTGGAAGCATACCGCGATGAGACAGGTACAATGCTTGAAATTATTGTCCCTAAACATCGTGTAGGACCAGAAGAACATGAAGTCCGAGTATGCCTTCGCCCTCTCCTTGGAGTGAATGGGCATTTGTCAGCATGAAAGATTTATTTGAAGATGTAAGGACGGTTAGAGTGGTTAGTGCTTGATTGATTACTAACCCCCATTCCATAAATGAAAAATCTATGAAATGATATTTGCATTTTTTTTTCTTGATTACTTGTGTTTTTTATCCATTGTTCCATACATTTTTGGTATCATTTATTATATTTTTTGTAAATCATCCTTAGGCTTCACTAGGTAAGTAATCCTCACAAAGGAGGGAAAATTACCAAATAGCATAGGAAAAAAGAGAGAGGATAGGGGATGTAACCAAAAAAATAAGAGAACGAAGGGGACTATGCATCTGCATTGACTTGAACATGCTCTAAACCATTCCACTCCCATTGTTGGTTTTAAGCATTCAATTCTATTATGGTATTTGCTGCGTCTCTCAGTATTATATTGTGGGAGCTTTCTCTTCCAATTTCTCTCTATGATACAAGTTTCATCCATAGTGGATGCAACTGATGCAGTCTCGTTTTTAACTTGTGGACAAGTGAAGTTGCACCATATATATATATATATATATATATATATATTATTGAGCAGCAAATAGTCCTGTCAAAATTGTCAAGTCTGTTGGATTGCAGATATTAGGAAGAGAACAGTAGCTGTGGTAGTTGATGGTGGGATATGGAGGGCCATCATAATCAAATGGTCTTTTGCTTATCTAATGCTCTTTTGCTTTTCACTTTGGCACTAAATCACACAGGTAAAGGTCCCTCAAAAAAACACTAATTGCTGAAGGTGGGTGCCTGCACTATACAAAGGGGAGATTAATTTTAGTGACTTTTTTTTATTTTAGTATCTTTAATCAATAAAAAGATGACACAGTGGAACATAGGGACAATCACCATTATTTCCCCTTTTTTCCCCACCCGAATCAACTATTTTTTATTTCGTTGAATATCACATTTGATACTAAAATCCTATTTTAGTACTTTATTAAGACAGTTGAGCCCTACAGATAAATAATGGGAGGAATAAGGTTATCCATGTGTACATTCATTTGCTAACCATAATTTTATATAGGAGCTAGTTTTTGTGCAATGGTCAAACGTAGTTGTGTAACAAAATAATGAGGTTGTTTAATATATTTAAAATAGTTATGTAACTGTATTTTGAAATTAAAAAAATATTAAATGATTTTTTAAATAGGTGATTAATTTAAAATATTATTTTAAAATTTAAAAACAGAAGAAAAAATTTAGACAATTTTTTTTTTAAATAAATTTATTAAAAAAAAAAAGAATCTCACCAATTTATGTTTCTTTTTAGGAACTGATTTATATCCCTAGTCAAACAGCACAGTACTTTCCTAATTGTTGGTAATATCGCAATGAAACCAATGGACACCTTTGAAAATTCCGCTACCAATAATACAGCCGACCAACCAATAATTCATCTTTTTAAGGAAGAAAAAAACAGAGCTCGAAAGCACGAATCCTTCTGTGTTGAAAAAAGGACCATACATTGCACATGACCTAGTCCAACATTGGAAAATTTCCAAAAGCCTCTCAATCTCAGTTTCCGCGTGATGGGGGGGGGGGGGGGGGGGGGGGGGGGGGGGGGGGGGGGGGGGGGGGGGGGGGGGGGGGGGGGGGGGGGGGGGGGGGGGGGGGGGGGGGGGGGGGG
>CANXYC012250930.1:0-21201 GCA_948193065.1 Aleurites moluccanus
AAAAATATATATATATATATATATATATATATATATATATATATATATGAAAAGTAGAAGAACTTATATACGAGAGATTCGTGCTGATAACGTGTTATGAAAAATGAAGAAAATAAAAATAAGAACATGAACACAATAATAAGAAGATAAAAAAGAGATTTCTATTATTTTCTTGATGTATCATACAAAGTAATAGAATCATCTATTTATAGGGTTTATTTCTACTATAACTTATAAAATATAAATCAACCATAAATTACAAATCATAAATGGAAATGGTGTAATAAAATTAAACTTAAATATAAAAACTTATGAGTAACGGGATATATGAATGGATATCCATATTAATTTATATATTTATAACAATAAGTAATTTTTAAAAATTTTTAGTGGGTTTTCTTTTATAAAAGCATCTATGTTTTTAGTCTACAATGATAGTTTGTTGGTCGTTGTGATATAACTACAATCTAGTGTGAAATAATAAATCTATAGCTATATCTAGAATTTTTTTATATGACAAGGTCGAGTTTGCAGAATTGAAAGAAGTTCAGCTCACTTAAAAATGAGTTCAATCTCAGTTTGCAAACAAATGTAATTCTCTCTTTTTGGGAAAAAACAGAGTTTGGTTGGCTAAAGGCTAAAGTTGATATTATTATCTTAGAGAGATCAAACAAGATATGTACGAGTTGTGTAGCTAGGGAATATGAAGGCTATTTGTTGGATGTTTGTGTGAAATCATGATCTGTCAACAATTTACAAGAATTTAACTCCTTGGCTTGATTTTTGAGGATTGCTGGGAATTAAAAAAACAAGTTTCTAATTTAATTATTAAATTTATAAAGAGATCCATGAATCAAATAGCACATGTATTAGTAAGAGTAACTGATTATATGCCAGAACTCATTAGTTGGGAATCTGCTTCCCCTATATTCCTGTATTATCTTGGTCCAACTCAAGGGGCATGTGATCAACACTAAATCATAGGAAAAACATAAGGCTTTCAAAGCTCATAGTCAATATGACATGCCTAATCAACAAAAATTCTACATTAACCTTATTGTATTATACACGTAATAAGTGTCAGAGTCTACCAGTCAAGCAAAACCTATGCATAACATCACAATAATGCAACATAGGACTATCATCTCAATAATGTCAAACATAATCATTAGGTTCCTGCTTAGCAGGGAATCTTATCATCAACTAAAGGAAGCTCTACTATCCTCAGACCATCTTACATCATCATATTGTCAAGTACAAACATACAAATACATATATGCATACATATAATTTCATACTCTACTGTAATTGTAGAATTGTAGAATACATAATATATATATGAATAAATAAAGATAATTTTCATTGTTGGAGAAGAGGGGAAGGGATATTAAACAAAAATTCACTTCTTCTAGGTCTCAACCTACAACCTGAAAAATAGAGAGATGAAGTGAAAGCCTCATCTCAGTGAATGATACTAAAACATACCAACCTAGTGTAATACAGTCATTCTATAGAAATAAATGCTCAAGTATCATGTCATACAGATAAATAATCACCTAATTATTCAAATATGAGAATTTATTTACATAAACCACACTAACCTCAATTTGGGGAGCATATCCTCTACCCTGACTCAGAATCTAAATATTATCTCTTAATATCCAGTACATAAAGTCGTAATCATCGTTGGATTGAACTACGCAATACTGACCCGACTGACAGTAGCGCTGAGTGATGAGTAAGCCCACAACCGTCATGCACTAGTTGTAACTCATCACATCTAAATACTTATATTATAATCAAAATTAGAATCACAATCCTATATGATCCTATATTATCTTAATCCCATCCAACATCCATAAGTAATATTCATCATATAGTATAATAAGTCATATAAAAGCATATGCCAGAATGCTCAATTTATATGTAGATAATATATAACTATAAATATATATACATGCGAAATATCTAGATGCATGAAAAATAAAAAAATATATTATAAAATATCACTCACAGCCTTGATGTTGAAACTCAGACTTGATTATTGACTAAAATTTGAAGTTATAGAAGATGATTCTGGACGATCTAAAGAATAAAATATCAAAGCACTATTAAAACAAGAATTATAGAAATCAAAAGATAGACACATCCTAAGATGACGAAGGATTTATCGAAAATTTGACAAAATTTTCCTTAGAATAGACCTAACCCATCTAAAATGCAAACAATATACTCAAATAAATTTCAAATGTCCCATACGGGCCACGATATATCAACAACACAATAACATAAAGGAATTTAAATAAAAATATTTATCATAAAACATAATACTCATATATTAACGTAGTAATAATTTGATACTCATAATATTCTATCTAGGTTATTGTATTGAATTTGTTTAGTATATTGCATACAAGCTGATAAGTTGCATAAGATTTTGAAAATCCTATTTACCCCTTAGGATTATTTCCATACAGGGTCCAACAAATAGAAAAACATAATTCAATTTATTAGGATTAATAAAGCCTAGCAGCTAATCTATATACACAGTTTTCATCTAAATAATGCAAGAAGGGATTGGTGACATCTAGTTGTTGAATAGCCCAATTCTTATAAATGTCAATAGAAAATATCAAAAGACTAGTTAAAAGTTGGTCATTGTATTAAAGATTTCAGTGTAACCATTTGGTCTCTGATGAAAGTCCTTTATCACAAGTTCTTGTACTTATCAATTGATTTACTAGGAGTTAGTGTTATACAAAATACTTACAGCAGATGTAGGTGAAAAATACACATGAAAATATTTTAAATTGTCTTAAAATTTCTTTATAATTTTAAGTTTGTTATTTTAGGAGATCTCTGATAAAACTGAAAATTAAGTATTGAAAATATAAGTACTGAATTTTAAGTATTGTATAAGATAAGTAATATAATTTTTAGATTGTAAAACATCAAATGCAAATTTTAAGTTAAAAATTTTAACTTATTATTTTAAGTGATTTTTAGTTTAATTATGGCTTTTAAGTAAAGCATTACCAAATAACTTAAAACGATTAAGTGTTGAATGACATTATCAAACACACCCTTAGTTTTACTATTTTAAAGTTTATCTTTTCATTTTACTTTGTTCATTGTTTTTGGTGTTTTTGTAGGTTTTAAAACAAGATTTTGGCCAAGAATTACATGAATAGGACAAAGCACGATTGTGCAAAGGGAATTACAATTTGTCTAAAAATTAATTAAAGTGGTACAATCATGCAAGATGCAAGCATGACCATACTGGAAGAGATAGTTTATGCTTGAATTTTTTAAGATGACATAGTTATGCTAAATACAAGCTTGGTCATACTAGAAGAGTTATTGGTGGATTAGTGGATGGACATTGGTTTAGTTCCACCAACTTGGTCCGAATGAGAGTGATTCTTATCCAAGTGGGAGTAAAAATCTTAGTTCTAGTGGGAGCTTGAAAGATTCTGAGATTTTGGTTTAAATTATAGTCTAATAAAACTTGATGAATATGTTCTTCAAGATTCAAAGTTTAGACATAGCAATTGTGATGCTAAGGATGAAATAATAAATGCAATGGAAGAGAAAATGGAGTTTATGAGATCAAACCAAATTGAGTTTTTGGTAGATCTCTTAGTAAGATGTAAAGCTATTGAGAATAAGTGGATTTTCAATATTAAGTATAAAACTAATGGTAGCATTGAGAGAAACAAGTTTGTCTCTTTGCAAAGGGGTATATATGACATAAATAAATTGACTATGAGTAGACATTTTTTGCTGTTGTAAGTATTATCAGAATAAGGTTATTTCTAGCCATTATACAAATCTTGATATTGAATTACATCAAATAGATATAAAAACTGCATTTCTCAACGGAGAATTGGATGAAGAGTAATCTTCATCAAATAAGACCATAAACATAAAGTTTGCAGATTGCTGAGTTCAATCTACGGTCTAAAAATGTTTTCAAATACAAGTTTCTCATTATGTCATTATAAGTTGATGACATACTAACAGCTGAAATTAATAAAGGATATCTACATAATTTTAAAGATTGTTCATTGTCCAACTTTGAAAGGAAGGATATAGGTGAATCAATATTCTTGAAATTAAGATTTTAAGAGATCATACAAGAGAGTTATTAATTCTTCCTTAAGAGATATACATAATAAAAGTTCTTGAATGATTTAATTATGTGTAATTGCAAACCCATAGATACTCCTAATGCCAAAGATGAAGGCTTGAGCTGTAAATTATGTCCTAAAAATTCTATAAGAATAAGAATGAATGAAAAATATCCCTTATGTGAGAATAGTTTGAAGTCTAAAGTATGCAATAATGTGTATGAGACTCGATATTTACTTTACTATTGAGATGGTAAGCAAATATCATTTCAACCTAGGTTTAGTACATTGGAAGCATTCAAAAAGATATTGAGATATCTTAAAAGTATTATAGATAACTCATTGTGTTATCAAGGTGGATAATTGTGATTCATAAGCTATACTTATGTCAATTGGGCTAAAGATGTAGATTTGAGGTAATCCACTTTTGGATTTTATTTTCTTGCTTAATTGAGATGTCATATCTTGGTATATTAAGAAACAAACATGTATAACATTATCCACAATAAAAGCTAAAATTAAAGGATTTTCAACTGCAGTACAAGAGGTGGTCCAAGTGAAGATATTATAAAACATTTGGATATGAGGTGCTGCAAGTGAATCAGTTTTGAGTAAACTGTGACAATCAAGCATTTTTAGGTTACACCAAAGATCTAAAATTCATTACTATACCAGATGTATAGACACAATATATAATTTTGTGAAAGACTATAATTACACGCAAGAAAGGTGAACCTTAAATATGGTTTACGCATAAAATGGTTGTAAATCAGTATGACCAAACATGTTCCTATAGGTGTGGTTTGGACATATAAAGACTCAAGAATTGCATAAATGTTAATGTATTTAAGTTATTTGTTGTTTTGTTCAACAAAGTTCACTTTGTTATTGATACCAAAACATAATGTTTGTTTTGTGCTTACATGAGTGTAAATGTTTAATACATTTACTGTTATTATATTGTGAAAGCATGTCAGACATAAAGTAGATTAACCTTCTCATATGGGTAATCGCCTTTATTTGTATATGTGATAAATGAAGATGAGATTGTTTTAAACGAATTCTTTGTGATAAGAGAGAGAGAGCTCGTGGTTAAAATAAGATAGTCATCTCATTTTAAAAAATGAGATTTGCATATCATGATAATGATATTGAAGTGGAAAATCATGTGTAATTATGCTTATATATGTCTAAGTCACCAAATGCGAGTTCTGAATTAAACTGAGTAGATGAGAGAATTCGAGTTAGATATTGAATGTGTCTAAACTATTATCTACATAGTGTTTATAAATCAAAAATATATTTTTGATAGACATGCGCTCCTTAGAAAAGGAAAAAGCACTACGACATGTGTTCATACCACATGTGTGAAATTTGACCAAAGGGAGGACAAAAGTTAATGATCTCAACTTTTGAAAATATGAGATACTTGAGAATTATAGTTCTCAAATTTACCACCTTTATGACTTTAGGCAAGTTGCTAATATATAATTCAGTGTTCGTTATCTTAGAGTGTTACTAGAAGATCATGAGTGATTCGATCAGATAAGATACCTCTAGAAAAGCGAGTTGAATTATGATTAAGGGAACTAAGCAGAAAAGAAGATTGCTCAGTGGTCACTTTCAATTTTTGTGTTCAAGGTCGATCAATTATATTTATGAGTGAATATAATTGTGAATACAAAATGTTATGAGATCAAAATAATGACAAAGAAATGTGATAGGTAATATGGGGTGGTGCATACATTATCTACTCAAAAGACACTTGGCGAGAGGCTATATATCCCTAACAGATATATAACAAAGAGTTCTTAATGTATGCTGGTCATACGATCTATTTGCATAGTATGAATTATCTATAAGGCTTATCATAGATGGCATGTGTCTCGTCATATGTGAGTGGGAGATGTTGGAATTAATAGATTGGGTTCGGGTATGCTCATAATGAGTGTATAGACCCAGATACATTAATAATTAATTAATTATAATAATATAATTAATTATTTAAATATAATAAAAAGTTATTATATTATTTTCTGTTTAATTAGAATTTAAAATGGGGATAGGATCGCAATCCTATAATTTTAATCCTATCAAAAAAGAAAAAGACAAAGAGAGGGCTCTCTACGTTCTCTTTTAAAAAAAAAAAAGGATAGAGAACTAGTTCTCTGCAGTAAGCAAAATAGAAAAAGAGAGAAAAGTTCTCTATGCGTTTGTGAAAAAACTCTTCCTACGATTCACTGTGGTGAACAAATCAAGAGTCATTGGTGACTCTTAGACTGTGGTATAAGGATCATTTTCATTCGTGATTAGATTTTTAGACCGATAGCATAATTCAAGAAATCGATTGACTGCACTTCAAAAGGCAAGTATTTTACTGTTCATGTTGATTATTTGCGTAATCTAATAAATAAGTATGATGTCTCATAAAAAATTTTCATTTCCCTTTAATACTAATTTATATTACAGCTCCTACGAGAGAAAAAAAAAAGGATTGACGAGTACCTGACTTATTGTGATTTTTGAAAGGATTGACGAGCACCTGACTTATTATGATTTTTAAAAGGATTGACGAGCACCTGACTTATTGTGATTTTTACATAGAGCTTTATATATAATTTTGCAAAGAGTTAATTACTATGAGATCCATGCATTTTGACCGATTATACTAAACAGTTCTTGTGTTTTCAAAATTATACTAAACAGTCCCTACATTTTAGTTCCGTTAAAATTCAAGGTCTTTCTATTAGAAAATCAGTTAAATATATGTAAAAAGTCTAAAATACCCCTCATTTTAAATCTAATTTTCACTTAAATATTATCATTCTCAACCACACCAAAATTTTAATCTTTACCGCCATCACACCATCACCACCACAACATTAGACAATTAAATCTAGGGTTAATTACAATTATGTCTCTGCTTTTGACCGATTATACTAAAAAATCCATATATTTTCAAAATTATATTAAAAAGTCTCTATATTTTGGTTCCGTTATATTACGAGGTAATTCCGTTCATTTTTGCCCCATTTTCTGTTAGTCAAAACTTAAAAAGTTAACTTTTAATTTTATTAAATACCTAAAATACCCCTCCTTCCTACAACCATATATTCAGTTGAAGAAAAGGACAATCTCCATCTTTCTCTTCCATAGCTTCCCTCTCCTTCCACATTACACTAAACTCAAAATTTTCTAACTCCAAACTCAAAATTTTCTAACTCCAATCCCACAAATTTTTTCTTAGTTTATTTTGTGATTAGAGATCTCTAAGAATTTAATTTCCCAAATTAATGACTTGAAAATGCTAAAGAACCAAGTTGTGTTTACAATAAATACAAATCAAACAAGAGAGATCCAGAATAATTAATCAAGAATCTGGTTCAAATCTCCTAAACAAATCGATTCTTGAGATCTAGTATCCATCATCGTTGAGCCATCATAACTGTTACGGGAAACATAAATATAAGGCAAAGAAATCACTCTGGAATCGTTCAATTATTTACTGGAATTGAAAGCCTAAGAACAAATACAAAATGATCTTTATTTACTCTCTCTCATGTATATAAATATACAAAAACGTAACTTAGATTTCAAAAATCACGTCAACATGAGAATCACCTGATAATAAAAAAAAACTCCTCTCCTAGTGTTAAAATGATTGTGAACTTGATCTAAGAAAGTCAAGATCGAGTTTTTGATTTTGAAATTCAATAGAAACCTAAGGATTTCTCGTTGTCATTGCCCAAGATATCCATGGAATCCGGTGATCTCGCTTGGAAGATTGGAGCGGTGAAGAAGTTTATGGAATCAAAGATCGATAGAGAAAGTGGAGGTTCATCGGAGGAAGTGGAGGAGTTGTCGTCGAAATTGGTAAGGAAATGGAGGAGGAATAATATGGAGAAGATTAGGTTTGTGCATAGCCAAGTTTTAAAGATTAGGGAGAAAGATTCACATCTCGGCGAAGATATTGTTGAAGGATTGACCGTTACTAAAGATAAGGTCATCAATGGAGGAGGTTTTGGCTGTGAAAATGAGAACCAAAATGGCAGTCATATTTTAGAAAACGAGTAAGATAGAGAGAGAATGAGAGAGAGATTGAGATAACAACTTTTTCCCTTTGTTAATTGGAAATGAGTTGCTAATAATTGTATTTGTGAGACATTTTATTCGTGATTTAAATTCACAATTCATTGAAAAATTATTTGTGCTAGACAAATTCCAAAATTTTGGTGTAGTTGATAGTGATGACGTTTGAGTGAAAATTAGATTGAAAATGAGGGAATGATGGTCATTTTACATAAATTTAATGAATTTTCTAACAAAAGGATCTTGAATTTTAACGGAGATAAAATGCAGAGATTTTTTAATATAATTTTGAAAATATATAATTTTTTTAGTATAATCGGCTAAAATGTGGAGACCTAATCTTTTTTTTTTTTGAAAAGAAAACCTTCATTAACTTAACTCAAAAGAAATTACATGATATAAGATATAAGGAATGTGATACCATTCCATGAAATCTATCATAGAATAGGCTTCTCTAGCTAACAGATGTGCAGTCTTATTCGTAGACCTCCTAACAACTAAAAATGAAAATTTTTTAAGTGTTTTGACAAAGTCCAAACAATCATCAATAACTAGCCCACTAGAAAAATTCTTCCCTTTCCCTTGTAAAGCTTGATAAACAAGTAGGGAGTCCATCTCCACAAGCACCTGCCGCCAACCCTTATTCTTAATCCAGCTCAAAACCTCTCGGACCCTCGTAGCTTCAGTAATGAAAGGATCCACTATGCTTCGAACAACAATAGATTTAGCAAAACAAAATGACTTTTGTGGTTGTGCACCACCATACCCAATCCTACCTTTCTTGCATCATTGAAGATCATTGCGTCCACATTAATTTTAAACCAGCCTTCTTGCGGTTTCTGCCAAGAGCACACATCCAAACTAACTAGAGGCAGAGCAGGCAAGGACAATTATTTAGATAACTAGCAAATCCTACATTTTTTAAGAGATGAATATGCTATTAGCAAGATTTGATAGACTGACATTCTAACCCCATTTCATACTAAATTGTTCATACTCTTTCAAATAACCCAGCACGTCACAAGAATCAACTCAATGCTATATTGATCAACAAGCTCAAACACATCCTTCAACCAATTAAATAAATCGTCAAAAGCATTTACCGACCTAATTTTAATTAACCGTTTTGCAAATGTGAGTGGACATGGAATTACAAAAAAATGGGAAGTAGAAGAAAAATTGCAAACAAATGAACTTTCTCTGTTAATATTCTTAATTAATCCGCGTTTATAACGAGTGAGGAGAAAATTAAAGAAAGAAGAAAAAAAGAATTTATGTTTTCATAATTAATCCGTGAACTCTAAAGACATAAGAGACAGAGAGGGCCAGTTAGAGAGTGGAGAGAGAGAGAGTGAGTAGGAAGCACTATTATATCTCAAAACTGATTTGGATTTCTCTCCAGCTCAGTCACTGTCCTCTCTCTCTCTCTCTGCGGCTCTTCCCAGAAACCATTTTGTTGGTTTATGGGTATTGAGCTCCCAAACCTATTCACACACCCTCCATTAATCATTTCTCACTACTGTTGCCTCCTCCCCGGGCATCAGGCCCTGCATTGTCCTCTCTTCCCCCACTACAATAACTTCATTGAACCAGCACCGTCATTATCCCAACATCTAAACCATAACTAAAAAGCCCCTAATTAAAATACATTCTTTTAAGGAAAGAGGAATTAAAAAAAGAAAAGAAAATAACCACTCTCATGGATCACTTCTTTTGCAGTTCTTCCGTTCTCATTCTCCACCTACTTGTTGTGCTTATGGCTTCCAGAGGTAGAAACACCTATTTCACTTTCTGGGTCTTCCATTTTTCTCTTTACTTTGACAAAAGTTTAGCTTGATTTCTTTACTGGGTTTAGACTCTGTTACTCGCCATTTTTGTTCTGAGGTACTTTTTAATTGGTATTAACCAAAATCTTTAATGGGTTCATGTTTTTATGTTTATATATAGGTATATTTGGAGCTACGTTCACTTTTGCCAACAGATGCGAATACACGGTCTGGCCTGGCATTCTCGCCAATGCTGGCAGTCCTAGACTCGACAGCACCGGATTTGAGCTCCCAAAAGACACTTCCCGTTCTTTTCAAGCCCCTACCGGCTGGTCCGGTCGTTTCTGGGCCCGAACCGGTTGCAACTTCGACGACTCTGGATCAGGATCCTGTCTCACTGGAGACTGTGGCTCGGGCCAAGTCGAGTGTAATGGGCTTGGAGCCGCTCCGCCTGCTACTCTAGCTGAGTTCACACTGGGAACCGGCGGTCAGGACTTTTATGACGTCAGCCTTGTAGATGGGTACAATCTTCCCATGTTCGTTGAAGGAAGTGGCGGGTCGGGTATGTGCGCTTCGACGGGTTGCTCCACGGATCTGAACAGACAATGCCCAGCTGAGCTGAAGGTCGGTGACGGTGACGCATGCAAGAGCGCGTGTGAAGCCTTTGGGAGTCCGGAGTACTGTTGCAGCGGCGCTTTTAATACACCCGCCACTTGTAGACCTTCGGTTTATTCGGAGATTTTTAAAGCCGCTTGTCCGAGATCGTATAGCTACGCGTATGATGATGCGACAAGTACTTTCACATGTACCGGAGCGGACTATACGGTGACGTTTTGTCCGTCATCCCCAAGGTAAAAAGTACAGAACTCTCTTAAGTTTAGTTTTAAGACAAATTTTATTTATTTATAATTTGTATTTGGGTATATAATTAGGGACTGATGGGTGTTTGATTCTTGCCCTTGATAATAATATTTAATTAGATATATTGTCTGAAGATAAAGTTAGTCCCTTTCTTTTATTTTCTTTGCTTTAGAACAATGCTTTTGCCATCCTGTTTGTTGAATAATAAACATACTTAACCTCTAGCTTTTGGAAGTTAATCTATCTCTCTCTGTGTTCAAGAATTTTGCTTAACTATTAACCCAGTTGCAAAACCTTTTTTTTTTCTTATCAAATTGTTTAAGTTGTCACTGTAATGGATTAGAGAATGTAATCAATTTTTTGCTTTTTAGAGTTCCAATTTTTATGTGGAAAGTGGGGTGGTGCCAAACTTGCAATTCCAAAGATTCTCTTTTGAATGATTAATTAATTAAGTAATTTGGGATTAAATTAAGTTGTTGGGTTGCAATCAATGCTGGTATTTATATTATACCAAAGAATCTGATCAAATAATAAATATTCTTGTAATATGAAGTAATTTTTTCTTGTTAACATGTGTGATATACAGTCAAAAATCAACAAGCTACTCAACACCAATGACAGCATCAACAACACCACCAGATGAAGGGTCGTTGTCTGGGTCAGGATCTGGATCCGGGCTAGAGTATTCAGGTTCAGGTTCATATTCTAGTTCTGGAACATATTCTGGTTCAGGTTCCGGTGCTGGTGTGGGATCTGGTTCTGGGCAAACAATGCTAGCAGATGGATCTTGGTTAGCTGGTTTGGCAATGGGGGATTCACATAGAACAGCTTCTCCTACTGCTCTAAAATCTGCAGTTTTGGCCTTCACTACAACTTTTTTTCTATTGATTTCTTTTTTCTGCTTGTAGCACTGGAGAGTAGTGAATCTTGTCTTGTTAAATTTTCTTGGTTGCTTCTAATGTTTAATTTGAATTCTTTGCAAGATTTGTAGGCTCTTAATCGTTGGGTGTATGGATTTTGCTTTTTGTTAGGAAAAAGAGAGAAAAAAAAAAAAAAAAGCTGACAAATATTCTCTCCCTGCTCTTCCAGATTGTAATCCACCCACTTTCTCTTCCACTGCAAATATTCTCTCTCCTAAGAAATATTCTCTCCTAAGAAATATTCTATGTTATGTATATGTAAAAGACCGTTTGTTTCTATATTATAATTCTGGTTCAATCTTTCTGTGGAGTTAAAGCTACAAATCTGAATCAAGCTTTGTTTAGGTTATGGTCCTTCATTTCTTGCTCTTTTGAGTTCAGGAATGATAGTTTTGCAAAGAGAGAGAAATGAGGATTGTGTTAAAAAGTGATTGTCTAATGTGAATGTGAATACGATTGTTGGCTGGTCTGGTATTACACAGGTGATTGTTGAGTACTTGTTTTTTTTAATTTTTTTTTTTTAATTGATGCATATAATTAATAGGTTAAATTAATAATTTTTTTAATTAATAAAATTTATGAATTGGATAATAATAATAATTTATATAAGTTTTACTATATCTTGATGAGCTAGATAAAACTAAATCAAATCAATAATTTTTATACTCAAGAGAGGGGAAAAGATACCAAGAGTTGTTTGCTAAGAAGTGTTTATGTATGTGAATGTGAATAGGATTGTTGGCTGGTGTAGAATGGGAGCAAGCCAGTGAAAGATAACTTTGCGGGAATTGCAAGTTTTTGGATGAGCTTTTGTCTCTGTTTGCGATAGAAGAATATTTTTTTTGAAGGCTATTGAGTCATTATCATATCATTATTATTATTATAATTATTAATTTGTATCCGATTACCAATAAGTACAGGGATAGTCAAACCAAAATAATTCAAATACCAATAAGCACAGGATGCTCAAACCAAGATAATTCAAGACATAGATAACCTAATAATAGTATATTAAATCAGAAAAGATAAATCCGAGTCTTAGCTAATCCTTAGACACACCTCTAAGACACTTTATCTTTAATTTAATATGATAATTAATTTCTCTATATTTCAAAAATTATCTAAGAATGAATAAATTTGTTCATACAGAATCATGATCTATTAAATGAGTTCTAATATGGAGGATCATTCCAGAGAAGGTAACTATAGAACATACTTTCATTTCACTAAGTAGGTTATAGCATGTTTATTAGAACATATTTTCATTTCACTAAGTAGGTTATAGCATGTTTATCTTACTACGAAAAATAGAGAGATTTAGAAGAATATGTTAATAGAAAACTCACAAGATTTTATTATATTTTTTCTCATATCTTACAATGATAAGAGCCCTTCTATTTATAACAAGAGGGAGAGACAAACCGACAAAATCAATACAAAATTCTCGTGAATAAATTTTGACTGATCACGAGACTAAAGCAAAAAACAAAGAGTACAAACTAGGCTGGAAAGGAAATAAAGAAAATAGTACAGACACTTTATTTAAAGTAATAAATAATATTAGACTGTCTTGATCATGGACTACCCATATTGCATTCGGGGCCAGGTTCATCAGAATCATTTGGATAAGAAAGCATCCCTAGTCTTTTCCATCATAAAGCTGGGTCCTGACTTTCCAACTCATAAGGATCTTGAGAATCGGGAAAGTAAGGTGGAATTGATTGTGGAATGTCCAAAGATAGGGATAACTCAAGACGAGCCCGGGAAGAAGAACCTGATTCAGTAGATGGGCTGGGCCTTTTGGAAGGACCAGGTCTGGATGAATTGGGCTTATAAAAAGTATTTTCAACGACCCATTTTCTTCTTAAGTCTTGACCTTCAGGAGTGATTTCTGGATAACAAATATTGAGGCCTAAACTCTGAGCTGTCCTACCCAAGGTAAGAGAAGTCCATGTATGAGGATCTGTTGGATTTGAAGTATCTGTTGGTGTGGCTGCATCTGGAGAGAAAAACTTGTGAAAATATATTTGAGCATCTTCCTGAAGCTTGTAACAAAATTCTTTTGGAATTGAATCCCAAGGAGCTTCATCTTGTATGGCTGGCCAAATAGCAGGTGGGATAGTCATATTCATTTGAGACATTTGCCTTTGGAATTCATGAAATTCTTTAGGATAAGCTTCCTAATTATTGACTAGGTCAAAAGAATTTAGAGAATATTTTTAAACTGAAGAAAAATATTCATATCTGCTTGAAGGAAAGAAAATTCCCTGTCTCTTAAAAATAAGGATGACTCTGAGATCAAATTGCTAGGTTCGAAGATTCGAATGAGCTATGGTAAGAAACTGTAATTTACTTATCTACCATGGCAATGGATGAAACCATTCCAGGAAGATCTTTTTCAGTTCATTTTGTTGACCGAGGTAAGAAATATCTCATCTTTGTCCAGACTGGTAGGATTCTAACCAGGTGAGGATGGTTTGAACATGAAACTGAATTCCAATAATATATTGTTTTAAAAGGTAGAGCAAAAAACATAGGAGTTCTTTGACAAAAGTTTCATGAGGATCAAAATGAAACAAAGTATTGAAATGATAGTTAGGGTGAATGGATAAAGGATTAAATGAATGAAGACCTTGTTTTAGAATGGTGAGGAAAATATATTGGAACATTAAGTCTTTGACTTGGGTTTTGTTAGTTTTTTCCCTGATGAGAGATTGAATTTCTGGTGGTAAGGTAGAAAAAGGATTTGGGTAAGGGTTTATCATACTAATGACTGGCATAGGCTGAGGTGAATAATGAAGAGGTTTGGAAAGGATGTCTGGTAAAATATTATTTTTGCCCTTGATATGTTTGACATCAAAGTTGTAAGACGAGAACTATTCTGCCCATCGAATGAGTTGTTGATCTGGAATTATTTTGGCCTTCAAAGCTAAAATTTTTAGAAATGCAATGCAATCCATCTCAACCAAAAAGTGATGGCCAATTAGATGAAATTAAAATTTTTTAATGCCATGTTTTACCTCCAAAACTTCTTTAAAAGTGGAATGATAATGTTGTTTAGACTGTTTGAATATTCCACTTTTGTAACCACAAATATTTCTTTTCCCATCTTTTTTTTTTCTAACAGAATAGCTACCCAAAAAGAATCATTGGCATTTGTTTGAAGAATTCTTTTGCCCTCTGAGGAAGAAATCTGAAGAGGTGAAAGGTTTTGTAATTTTTCTTTGATGATCCTAACTGTTGTGGTATGAGGAGAAGACCATGGAGGAGGATTTTTCTTCAATATATCTTGCAAAGGTCGAGTAATTGAAGCGAGACGGAGAATAAAAGCACTTATGTAATTGACGATCCCAATGAATTGTTGAACTTCCTTTTGAGAGAAATTTTGATCAGGAAATTTAAGAAGTTGTTCTCCAATGTGAGGTTGAAGAGAGTAACTGCCATTCTCAATCTTCATACCAAAAAATTCAATCTAGGATACTGCAAGGATCATCTTTTTAGGAGAAAGCATTACTCCATAAGCTTTGACAATGTCCATGAACTATTGGAGCAACTGCTGATGAAATTCTTCATCTTTTGAAAAAAGAAGTATATCATCAATGTAAACCAGAGCTTTGGACAAAATTGATTGAAAGATTTTGATCATGGCCTTTTGAAATATAGAGGGAGCAGTCTTAAGACCAAAAGGTATTACTATCCATTGATAATGATAATATGGAAAACAGAAAGTTGTTTTGTGCCGATCTTCAGGATTTATACCAAGTTGCTAAAATCCTGCTTTCAGGTCAAATTTAGAAAAGATCTGGGTATCTGCAACATTAGCAAACAGTGAGTTAATATAGGGAAGGAGAAATTTGATGTCTGCTAAGAATGAATTTAGTGGTTTATAGTTAACCACTAATCTCAATTTGCCTTTGACTTGTTCACTTGTTTTGTTGACATAAAAATCTTGGCATGCCTATTGAGAACTGGTTAGTTCAATAAGTCCTTTCTTTTGTAGCTGTTGAAGTTCAGCTACTGCAAGAGCTTTATATTATGGATTCATGCTAGAGTGACTGGCCTTGGTAGGATTGATATCCTCATTTCTTTTGAAAGGTAAAGAAATAAAGAATAATGATCTCTGCCAGAGTGGTTGTTTGCATTTGGTGAGAAACTCTAAATGAGATTCTACGCAACACTGCTGAAGAAGTTGCTCTTGAATTGATTGAACATCCAGAAGATAGAAATTCTTTGGCACAGAATAAGAAAGAAAATAGGACTTGAACGTGAGACCATCAGATATAGGGAAAACCCGTTTGGACTAAAGTTGATGGATTATATCCCAGCCAATAATGGCATCTCTTCCAGGAAGACTTGAACCAATCATTTTGTGTGAAATGGTTAATTGTGGAAATAATTTAATGGAAACCTTTTTAGTGAGCAAATAGGTCGAAAAATTTTCTCCATTTGCAGCTTGGAAAGATTGGTGATGAGATTGTCAATATTCAGTAGGAAGGATAATGGGATTCAAGATTGAAGAAGCAGCACCTGTATCAAATAGGGATGTAACTATGATTGGTTTGGCATATTTGTCAACTAATAACTGAATTTGGATTACTGGGACTATAACAGAGCCAAAACAAGGGGTTATTGCATTAAAAGGAAAATGAAAATCTTCTACTATATCAGAATCAGTGTCAGAAGATTCAGATTCATCTTCTGATGAGTAATTAATGGCAAAAATTGTATCTGGGGATTCATCATCAGTTTCAGAGTAAACTGATTCAAGATCTTCATTTGGATCATACCTTGGAAATTGAGAGATCATGCTAAGGACCTTTTCTTTTTTCTTGTTCCTGCAATCTTTTGAATGATGTCCTTGCTTGCCACAGATGTAACATCGATCTCCTTTAGACTTTCTAGAAGATCATCTTTTGAAAATGTTCTTCTCTTTTTGTGCCTCTTATGAGAAGAGAATCTTTTAGAAGTATTTGAAGAGTCGTGCTGATAGCGACGATGATGTTTCTTCTGACTTCTAAAAGTACAGTCTTTGCAGGAGTTGGGGCATTTGATCTTGAGATCATTTTTGTCACATGACTTGAAAATGTTCTTTCCTGTTTGTTGGAAGTATGAGAAAAACTCCCATTGATTGCAAAGTTTATCCAAGAATTTTAAGGAAATATGGTGAAGTTCTCCAATGGAAATAGTGAGAAGAGCACTACCAGTCTGCTCTAAATATCGAAAAACTTCTTTACCCAATGTTTCAGGTAAGGAATTGAGATATACCTATTTTAGATTTACATCATCCATTCCTCTAATGATGTAATATCTTTGGATGACATTTTGAAAATATTTTTGCAGATCACTCCTCTTATAGGAATAATATTTCAACTGGAAGAATTCTTGTCGAGCTTGATCCACAAAATGCGTAGAACCACCCATGAATTTAGCATATATAATACCCATAAAGGCATCAATATCAACTGAGTTTAACAATGTTTTCTAGCGATATTCTCCCAAAGCATACCACCATTCTCGTAATGAGCTTATCATCTTCGTTACAAATTGTTCCAAAACACTTATGAGAGTGTTACCTTCTTTTCGAAGTTTAGGCATATACCAAGAAGTCATTTTATGAACCCTATTTCTCTACTGAGAAGGAGGAGCATCATCAAATGTGTGCCAGGATTTATTGTCTGAAGCATGAGTACGATGCTAATGGAAAAGAGGAGGAGATGGTAGTGGTGGTTATTGAGGTGGAGGATTGTGAGGTGGAATAGGAGTTGATTCACCTTACATATTATCAGGGTCTTGAACATATGGTTCACCACCAGTATGAGAGGTTGAAGTGTTCATGAATAAAGGAAGGGGAGTGTTGGTAGTGGTATTTGTAAGATTAGTTAAAAAAAGGGGTAATTGGAATTGGTTGGTCAAGCATCATTTGAGATTGTTTTAATTTTGGCTCTTTAGAAGGAGCTTGAGGTTCCACTGGTGGAGTACCTTGAGGTTCTACTGGTGGAGGACAAGGTAAAGGGTTTTGTTGTTGTGATTTTTGAGGATACTCTTCAGTGGGAAACATTGAAGGAGGTTGGAATAAAGGTTGAGGGTAAACTGGTAACGTTTGTGGAATCAATGGTTGAGGTTGCCACAAATGCTGAGGATAAGTTGGTTGGGACTGTTGTATTTATTGTATCCTTTGGATAGAAGTCAATTGAGCTCTTAACCATTTTAATTCTCTTTCTTGATTGAAGAATGGTTGGGAAGTATGAACCAAGTGAAAATTTCTTGATGTAGGTCTTCCATTCTTTTGGTTAAGGCTTGAATATGAGTCAATTCTTATGGGAAATGTTTATCCAGTTTAGACTCAATTCTTCTTTGGGTTTCATCTATCCTCTTCAAAAAATCATTCTATATAGCAACATTTTGAGACTGCCAATTTAGAACAGATTCTGTAACTGTGACAGTGTCAATGGTCCCATTAGCCTTTCTTACTGTAGGATTTGTAATTTTTCATGCATGAGTTGTGTTTTGCTTCCTATTTTCAAATTTCTCCAAAGGAGGGAAATCGATCTTCAAAGACAGGATCCATCATACAAATTGGAGCAGCGTTGACTGGAGGTGTAAGCACTAACTCTTTGACTTCAGTTCTACAGTCTTTCTTAACAGTCCATTTGGAAACTTTTTGATAATAAGTCTGTAGAGAAGACTCAGGAGGAGGCTTTGGAGGTGCCTCAGGATAATCATCATCATCCCATCCTATAGGTTTAGGGATAGGAGCCTTTGTTGAAGGTGGAGTAGAATATTTGACATAATAGTCAAATTTTCCAGAAGGTTGTCCCAAAGTAGAAACATTTGATCTTCCTTTTTCAAAATCTTCATGCATTTTTTGCTGCTCTATTTTTAGTCTAGGGATTTTGGGAGATGGCTGAACACATTTAGAGCAAGAACAAACATCCCAATAACAATGACCATCTGAGTTCTGAAACTCATAAATAGGAGATCCCATTCTAGAAAAATAATTAATAGGTACTGCCAAAGGAGTCATCATTGATTGATTGGCTGGAGTTGAAAAACAAAACGGTCTTGATGAAGAAGAAGATGAAGTCTTTTTATACTTGATTTCAACAGTGCCATCATGTTTTCTGGAAAAACTGGATTCTGAAAATTGAATAGGCTGACCATCAAGAGAAGCTGTATGATTCTGTTTATAGGTCATAACCCATGATTCGGGTATCAGCTGAAGTAATTTATCTCTGGGAATTTGTTTGGGAACATAAGTACAATTAGGTACTTGATTAGAATTAACATGAAGAAGAAAGGCATCATCTATCCCTTGAGAAATAGAAAAATCCAGAGAATGATTCTGGATACGATACACAATTTGGGAATGAAGTGTAGACATGAAAGTCTGAAAAGTAGAAATAGCACCAACTGTTTGTATTTGAACTTTCAATCCTGAAAGCAAATGAGGATCTGAGATTGACATGTTGAAATTTGGAAACATAGTTATTAAAATTGTACCAGCATTAAGCGTTGTTTCTACAGTGCCAATACAAGCATATTGGTATCAGAGCCAAATTCAAAAATTATTTCATATTTATCTAAATAGGAAAAACCTTTCTACCATGTCTTCAAATCAAATACTACTTCCAAGTGATTCTGTTCCTCCAGTTTCTTTTCTTAGATTTTTATCTGATAAGATAAATCATCTTTATGAAATCACATATCATAATGAATATAAAGTCCCTTTGACAGAACTCCCTATTTTGTATTAAAAAAAATGATATAATCATCACCTTTGCCCAAAAGCTGAATGTCAACCTCAACTATTGCTATTACAAAAAATATTTAATTTGACCTAATCAATTAATCCATTTGAATCTAATTGAAAATCATGATTTAAATATATAGCATTGGTCATGATAAAAATAAATAAATAAATAAGCAAATTAAATTTTTGATTTAATTTATAATTTAATAAAATTTTAAATCATTATAATTCAAAATATTGAATATATATATATATATATATATATATATATATATATATATATATATATATATGTATATATATATGTATATATATATAAAATGGGAAATCCTCAGAGTCCAAAAGAAACAGATTTATAAATCTTCAAAATTTTCTCTTTTCAAAACTGATTTTACGATCAAAATAGAGGAAAGGGATATCCAAATTTCCAAACCCTTTGAAGAAATTCACCTTCTGTCTTCAAAATCTCTCCAAAAACATAGGAAAAAATCCTATAAGTACATACATATAGGATTAGTCCAGGTAGGTATAAAACCTTTGACCAGAGAAGGATTAGATACCTTCATCTCAGCAGTCCTTAGAGATGCTAGGTTTACAAACTTTCATGATTCTTTGTTAGGAACTGTAGAATCCAGCCTTAACAAAGGACCAATCAGCTTTAGCTGTTATCCAAACATCACATTCTCTTTGAATGATAAAAATATTTTAAAGAGCATTGTTCTTCAAATTAAAACACATAATTATAAAATGCTTGACGGATCAATTCCAATTGCATTAATTTTCAAAATTCATTGTAAAGCAATGATCTCTGCTTTTGCTTCCAAACACATCCAACACTCACCAAAAGGAGAAACTGTCACGACCCAACCCGGGAGTCGCGACGATCCTAGGGTACGGGTGATGCATAAGCGACCAGTACCACAAAGAACCCAAAACAACTATCTATATGGTATGCATTACAATAACAAGCTCTTTATAGCTTGACAAATTCATAAAAATTTGGACAGCATCTCCTTTATATAAGGATCATGCCCCAAAACAAAAACACACAAATAACACTTTTATAAATATTCCACCAATTATCTCCAACAATGGATCCCTCTGGATCTCCAATATCAACTCAATATGAACACATTTGCATCTCCATCAATATCCATAATTATAATATCATAAATATAAGTACAATATATATATATATCTTATATAACACTATAAATATGCAAACACAAACATATATGTATGCTACTCTTACAAATTTAGTACCATGGAATCTCAGTACTATATAATTATTTACAAATACTTTTGAAGTTTAGAATTTTATATAATAACTATTACTATTCCAAGGCGGAGGAACGGATTGCCAATGGAATGCGGCCTCACTGCAAACCTGAAAATATTAACCACTGAAAGGAGTGAGTATAAAAATACTTAGTGAATCCTTATATATATAAATGCAGTAGTTGATCATGAAACAATGGTTAATCAGATGCGGTATGGGAAAATAATATAAAATATTAAATAAATAATAAAACAAATATTTCGTTACTTTAAAATATTTAAACCTATAACTTTATAAAATAATAAATGGATTATAAAGAAAATATCTATATAAATAACAATATTTATATTTATACTCATATAAAAATATATATATAAATATACAACTTGATAAAATAGTAAATAAA
>CANXYC012251145.1:0-14515 GCA_948193065.1 Aleurites moluccanus
AAAGCCCTAAGCCCAAACTCTCAATATTCAGCCCAAGCCCATACTATTTTGGAGCCTTTTATTCATCTTATAGGTTTAGTTTAATTATGCAAGAGGAAGAAGCCCAACACCCTCTTTCACAACTTGAGTTTCAGCCCACTTGAAGAAAAAAGAGAGATAAGCCCAATTTGGTATCTTGAATTAATTAAATGTGTTTTGTCCTCTCTCCATCATTTGAAAGCTTAAGGGAGGATTCAATATTCAGAATTGTTGAAGCAAAAAGAGGGGAAAGTTACATTTGGACATACTTTTGCTGAATTTATTCGATTTGGCAAGACAAGGTAAAAGCATGTATTGTTTTTTGCCAAAATCGGATGGCATCTTTATGTGGCTGTTAGAACCTTTTGTTTTATTCTACCTAAGATTGTAAAAGCCTCTATATAGGCTGTGATTGTAAGGGAAAGAGGCAGAAGATGAGTGAATGAAGAATCATTTTTAGTTTCCTTTGAATTCAAGCATTTTACTTCTTTTGTTCATTAATTTCCAAGCACCATTTTCAATATCTGTATTTTCCTTTATTGTTCTTCAATTGATTTCAGTTTATATATTCTTTGAATGTTATTTGAATTCCTTTTGGTAACCCCTTTAAGTCTTGCACGAAATTTATGATATTCTTCTTCTTTTTCCTTGTATTAAACAAGTCCAAAACTCCATTAAAGCACCACCAAGCTTCTGTCCAAAATTCACCAACACCTAAAATGTGTTTCACCACCTTTAAACACCTTAGAATAACCCCAAAAGTCCTCATATGAAGTTTCATAATCATTGGAACTCAGCAACTACCCTATCTCCCCAAAATCGAACCCAAACTCACCACACAAGCCTAGCTACTGCCCAAATTTGCCTATCATCCAAACTCATTCAAAATTCTTGAAACCACCACCAAACCTCTTCTAATAGTCTACAAAGAATTCCTTGAAATTTTCATACCATTTGGAGTTCATTTGCACATAAAACCAAAAACCAATCTCACAATAAGAATTGTGAGCTCACCCATTCTGCCAAAAATATCCATTTTTCCAAATCACTTCTAAATTTTGTAAAACCATTACAAATCTATCCCAAATACATCCCTTATAATGCCTATTAAGATTGGTTGCATTTGGATTCCATTTACTTCCTCAATTTGAAGCTCAAAGTTGCAAACCCTAGAAGGCAATTTGGGGGTTTTTGAGGGCTGTCCGAATTTCATCAATTTTTCCTTCATTGCTTGAGTAATTGGAGGTGGGGAGGACTTCATTTGGGGGCTGATATACATCACCAATGAATTTACTCTCTGATGTATTTCCAAGTTCAATTCCTTTTCCATCAAGCTCATCCCATAATGAATCTCATAGCCCATATCCTTCACATTTGTTCCACCTCTCTACAAGGACTAAACCCATGAATTAAATGATGTATTCCCGAGCCCAAGCCCAAGTTCTACTCCACTGGGCTTGGCCCAAAGTAAATTCTCAAGCCCATTCCCTAATGATTCAGCCCAAGTCCCCAATAATTTACATATCCATAAAGCATCTAAAATATATATAAGGAATATATACAAGTTCAATATTTACATTTTTATAACACAGCTAGATCCACTGATGAAGAAATCTTGGATCAGCTTTACTCTTGATCTGAAAAGATAAAACCACTAAAAGAGTGAGTATTTTTATATTCAATGAGTCAATATATATCTTATCACACGGAGGCTAAGTAGGTAGCAACAAATGTACAATATTAACAATTGGCTCATGGATAGCACATCAAAGGACCAAATCAAGGGAAATAGTTTATAGACATCAAATATAGATGTATAGGTACTGGGAGAAATAATAACCATGTATATATAACATATATTAGGCCATGAAACACATAACATTATTAATATAACATGTAAATAGCATAAGGTGGACTAGACTCTATGGCCAAGACCATATAACCCTTCCTAGCTAGCGTATCACTGGAATTTTATTATGCACAATGTTGATGGTGTTTATCCACTACCCCATCAGTAAGATAGCTCTATCATACAAACATTAGAATAGGCTAAAGATAGCAAATAGACTACCAAATGGGTAAGAAAATCAGCAAAGTTCAGTTTCTGTAACTTTAGATCAATTGAGCTGTTTAGGCAATTAAACACATATAAGATCATTAACAAAGGAACATTATAGTATGGGCAAAATGCCACAAAAATTATTTAGGATATAAGTTCAAAATATGTCAAGAAGATATATTTATACTAATGACAAAGAAAGTCACCAGCAAATTTGGTAATAATTGGTTTCTTAAGGAAATTAACAAAGGTCAATTCGTCGAGCACTTGGTGTGCACCACTTTAGGACTAAATAAATATAGTTTTGGGACATATTGATCAAAAGCTAAAGTTCACAATTCATGCCCAAACAACACAAAGGTATTATCAAACAGGGTTTATATACATCAATGAACAATACAACCGGAGCTTGAATTCAAGGAAAATTCAAAGGAAACTCAAATGAAATACTTTGGGCAAAAAGTTGCAGGAATTTAAATAGATTCAAATTGATCAAAAAAAGGTTTAAACATACATAATAATAATATACATATAACTCACCAAAATCGACGAATCGATTGTTTACACGATAAAATGCATATTTGCCTATAACAGGCAAAAGCAGTGTTCTTCGATTTTCTTCGATTCTACAATCAATTTTATCATATATTTAGCCTTAAATGGATGCTAACTAACATATTTAAAAATTAATTAGAATTTTGGAATCCTATACAGAAAATCCATTTCAAACATAAACCTAGTTTTAGGTTTTCTCCAATTTCGATCCAATCTTGAAATCTATTGATCTAATCATGTTTATAATCACTGATGTAGCTTAAATGAATCAAAAGAATGAAGAAAACATCATCCTCACCTGAATTCAAGGTGTGGCCAAAATTTAGGTTGAATGGTTTTTCAATTTCTAGCTTAAATTTCTTGGAATTTTCGATAGAAACTAGCTTAATCGGTAGTTTAACCGAGTTTTCTATCGATTTTGCTTAAAGTTTAGATGAAATTGGTGGTGTTTTGGAGGATGAGACTTGGCTATCTTTAATGGTAGAAGGAGGAGAGTTTTCTATTTTATGAAGAATTAGATAGAATTTATATGAATTAACTTTTAGTTAATTCGTATTCGCATTTTGAACCCATAACTTATAACTATTTATCTTTTTATCCCATTTCAATTCTGAAACAATATTTCTTATATTTCTCCAGCTTATGAGTCTAATGGTGATATTAAAAATTTAAAATTTTAAACCTGTTCATTAATCAAAATGTCGACGTGCTTACCTATCAACCGGGTCGATTTTTAGCGATTTTTCAAATCGCTCAAGTATGATGTTCTAATATCTAAACTAACTTTATTTATGTTTAAACAACACATATTAAAGGTTATATAAATGAAATTTGAGGGTGTTACAATGGGACTTCAATTTTTATGGCCCTTCA
This sequence comes from Aleurites moluccanus, assembly GCA_948193065.1. Classification (NCBI taxonomy): domain Eukaryota; kingdom Viridiplantae; phylum Streptophyta; class Magnoliopsida; order Malpighiales; family Euphorbiaceae; genus Aleurites; species Aleurites moluccanus. The sequence goes on from CANXYC012251145.1 coordinate 3,506, forward strand.
ACCATTTTTTCTTGGGGAAAAGGATTTAGTGCCCTTTTGGCCAAGTTTGCTCAACATAAACCAATTTCAAAGTCTTAAATTCTTTTGCATAAAATAAACAACTTCAAACACATATTTTGATCCATAAAATAATCAAATTAAAAAAAAAGTGTGTGTGTTTCAAGCCATGGTGAATAATGTCATAAAGTAAATCAAATTAAGTTTTATATAACATAAACCTAGCATCATGTATTCATCATGCATATCCTCAATTACAACAATCAAACATCTTTATACATGAAAAGTAAACATGCATACAAACAAAATAAAGATCATATGGATTATGTGACATGAATCATTACAAAACCATATGATGGCACAAAATTTTATATGTTTATTTAAGGAATTTTAATGAAATTACTAACCCAAACCTCAAGATGCCAAGATCTTGCGATTTACTCTCAGGCATTGCTTTTGATGACTGAGAAAGGATCCAAACTCAAATATGTTAACGAAAGATGGATTGCATGTCCTTCAAAAGTGATTGAATCAACTCTTGATTCAATATAGAATTTTTTGCTTTTTTCAAATAATACAACTATAACACCCTAGAATTTGCATATTTATACTTAGGATCCTAAAATGAACATTAATAGGAAATTATTTTTATTTATATAAAAAGCTACATACATGCTATTTAAAGCTTTAAAAGCCTAACCAAAGATCCTTAATATCTTATTAAAAGCATAATTATATGGAATACCATTGAAACCACAATTAAATATGAAATGGAAAATATGTGAAGTATTAGTGTAAGAAATCAAAGTGGGGAAAAAGAGCAATTATAAAAAAGTTGTGAGGTCAATTTATAAATAACAAAACTTGAGGGGCCAATGTGTAAATAATAAAAAATTCTAAATATCTATAAAAGGAACACAAAGAAAAATTTTGTCAATTTGTCTCTTCTCCCATCGTAAAGGTCGAACCACTCTTTCATTTTCCCCTCTCTTCATTTTTCTTTTCCTTTCACTAAAATTTCACCCTAAACCTAAACCTTAAATTAAACTCTATCAAACCTATATGAAATTTTAAACCTAAATAGCCTATAAACATTAAAATTTCACTTGGAAATTCAAAGAACGATCAAATTGACTAAAAAGGGAAAAGTTATGGTTTATCTCCAACTTAAGGTAAAACACCTTATTTTGATTCCTTTTCAATATTTTTGAATCATATAGTGATAAAATAGAGAAATTTAAGTAGATAGACATATATGTATGTTAATAGGAAGAACCCTACCCCTAATTAGGGTTTATATCAAAATTTGATTTTTCATTTAGAATTGTTTACTTCAAGCCAAGCTTAGAATATGATTCCTTGTATCAAATTAAGTCTAAGACATATGAAATTTATCATGTAGAATCAAAAGGAAATGGAAAGGATGATGGAAGTGAGGATAAAGGGCGTTTTTTCCTTATGTGAGAATGAAAGCATCCATTGTGATTTTGGTCCAACCAAGCATCAAAGTTAGTTATAAATGTGTCATCATGCCTTCAAATTACCTTATGTTGAATTATGGAAAACTCCTTCATTTGCGACCTACCATTGTTGAACCATGAGGTGGTCTTTCCCTTTGATTTTGCTTGTTAATCTTACTATTAAAATTTTTTATTTCCTTGGCTTTTGGATTCCTATTTTGTATTCGTAGAATGCTCTATGGTAATATAGATGAGGTTGTGTAATTAATAAATTAATGGTATGATGAATGATGTGTATATTAGACTTAATGATAGTTATGCATCATATTTGCCTAAATGATATCTTATAAAAATGGAATGATATGATATTATTATGAATTTAATGGATTTGAAATATGTGATAATAGGGTTCTACGGATGTTGGTAGTGTGGACTGTTCTCATATCCTATGACCATCATGTTCCAATTTTTGGACATGACAAAGTTGGTATCAGAGTTTAGAATTAATGTTAAAGCAATATGGATGTGTGAATAGGATATAGGTGAACCATAGAGCATAGAATTTCCTATCACGTCATTTGCAATATTCATTATATATGGGTTTATTCTACCTTGTCCATTATGTTATATAGTACTATGTATGTTTCCTTATAGTGATTAAAGATGTCATCGAGAGGATGACCTTGTGGTAGGGGCCGAGGTAGAGGTAAAATAGAGGAACCTAATCGAGAACCAGAAATAGCTTCTAATGAATCCCCAGTGTGGGAAGATTCAGTAGAACCACCCAGAATGAGAAAGAGAACACAGGAGGCTAGTGAAGCTAAAGAACCATAGAGGGGAGAAATGATGGAAATGAGGCGGGAGTTACATGAGCTTAGACATGCAGCTCCACCAGTAGTTCCACTAGCTCTAGTACCACATGTAATTACACAAGTCAAACCTGTAGCTCATCAGGAGGGTCGTCATATTATTGAAGAGGTGGAGCCAGTATGTTTGAATTTCTAAAGCTGCGTTTCCCTGATTTTAAGGGTGAGCAAGATGAAGATACAAACGATTTTCTGGATGAGGTGGAAAAGGTAGTAAATAGACTGCCATGTTTTGATGCCAGAGTAGTAGAATTGGTGGATTTATTGCTGAAAGGAAATGCTTGGGATTGGTTTACTAGCCATTTTGAGAATCAGTTATACAGTGATGCACCACCTACCTAAGAGCAGTTTAAGAGAGCTTTGTTGGATGAATTTCTTATAAAAGGAATAAAAGAGAGTAAAATAGTTCAGTTTGAGTAGCTCCGACAGCGAAATCTCAGTGTGCCAAAGTATGCCAATGAGTTTATTAAACTGAGTAAATATTCTAGGTGTATTTCACATACAAAAGCATACTAAATTAGTCGATTCAGAAGGAGATTACATGCTTCCTTATATAATGCACTATGTGTTATAGAGTTTACTTCTCTGAAGAAGCTTATTGATAAAGCTACACAAATGGAAGTCAAATATAAGGAAGAAAGAATAGAACGGGAACAGCAAAGGAAAGGAAGAACGGGTAACCAATAGAAAAGAGGCAAGGGGAGTTCTAAGACAAAAGCATCAAAATTTATGGTCAGAACTAGCCGGAGTCAACCATAAGGTAGCCAAAGAAGGGGCAAACCAAGACTATTACAGAATCAACCACATTCAATTTTTCCAAGGGTTCATCCAAACCGGCACAATGGATGCCAAGTATTCCAGCATTTAGCATATGTGGAAAGAGACATGGTGGTCAATGTAGATGAGAGAGGTTATGTTGGATATAACCGTCCAATTTATAATAGCCAATTTTTCCCTAGCTAAATCAGCAATCTCTAAGACACCCCAATCTATATACCTAGAGGGTAATATTTTGTGTTTGGTGTTAAGGATAGCAAAACTTTTCTTATCTTCTTCAGTAAGAGAGTGGAGAAGGCAATTATAGTCGGAGGGCTGAGATGTTGACTGAGACTGTGGTGGTGGTTAAGAAGATGCACCAACCTTTTCTTTTCCCTTTTGAACACAAGATGGAGGTGGAGAAGGAGGAGAAAATGATTTCGTTTCTGAAGAACTGGAACTAGAGTCTTCAGAAGGTGAAGATTTTGCTAATCTAGATTTTTTTCCATAAGAGGGTTTTCTTTGTACAAGGGATTTAATTCATTTGGGAGGCATTTTATGTAATTATAAGGGTAAAGAGTTGAATTTAGTGATGGAGAGTCTCAAAAAATTGTTTTGCTTAAAAAGAATAGAGAAAAAAGAGAGTTAGGTTAAAAGAAAAAACTGAGAACCACAAAAAATATAATTTGAAAAACTCTCAGTAGTGGCCATTACAATTTAGTAGCGGCTTCTACAATACAGGTAGCGGACACTACTAAAATAAGTAGCAACAACTATTTAAGTAGCGAGAGCTTCTAAGAGACACATAAAGTATGGTAAAAATGTAGCGCCATTACCATTTTTTTGTAACGGTAGTGATTCTGAGAAGAGAGAAATCAAAAAATTTAACTAGAATTGCGGCCGCAACATCTTGAGTAGCGGCCGTTACTCTGGTACGTGTAAAAAGGTACACTTTAGCCAAAAATAGCAGGCACTACAAACAGATATAGCGGGTGCTACATAGAAGATTATCTCAATAAATAAAGCATCAATCAATTCAATTTTTCAACTTCACTACCATCCTTAGTAAAATTTAAATGCTCCTTATTCAAGGATTTTTTTAACAATATTTGCAAGTTGATCATTAGAAGCAACAAATTCAAGAGCAACATTATTACACAAACACATTATCTCTAAGAAAATAATGTCTTATATCAGTGTGCTTGCTTCTAGAATGATGAACATGATTCTTTGATAAATTGATAGCACTAGTGTTATCATACTTAATAGGAATCTTGTCCAGATGCACACCTAAATCATGAATTTATTGTTTCATCCATAACACTTGTGCACGACAACAAGCGGTTGCCACATATTCGGCTTCCACAGTGGACAAAGCCACTGAATTTTACTTTTTACTAAACTAAGAAACAAGAAAATTTCCTAGGAATTGATAAGTACCAGAGGTACTTTTCCTATCCATGCAACTACCGGAAAATTCCGCATCGGAATAGCCAATTAAACTAAAATTCATGTTCTTTGGATACCAAAGACCTAAATGTTGTGTTCTTATCAATTATTTTAAAATTCTTTTGACCACATGCAAATGAGACTCTTTAGGACAAGATTAAAAATGTGCACATAAACACATGGCAAACATAATATCCAGCCTACTAACGGTTAAATGAAGCAAGCTACCAATCATACATTTATATTTTTTCTCCTTAAGATCATCCTTGTCAAACATGATGGTGGAGCTTATTGGGGTTCTACTTGCCTTTTTTCTATCCATTCCAAATCTCTTGAGAAGTTTCTTGGTGTACTTTGATTGTTAATAAAAATGCCTTCCTTACATTGTTTGATTTGTAATCCAAGGAAGTACTTTAATTCTCCCATCATGCTCATCTCAAATTCACTTTGCATGTATGAAGAGAATTCCTTGCACAAAACTTCATTAGTAGCACCAAATATAATATCATCAATATAGATTTGCACAATCAACATGTTATTCATATCCTTTTTTTTTATGAAAAGTGTTATTATATCAACTTTACCTTTTGAAAAATCATTGTCAATAAAAAAAAAAGTGCTAAGTCTATCATATCAAGCTCTAGGAGCTTGTTTAAGACCGTAAAGTGCCTTTTGAAGTTTAAAAACATGATTTGGAGAATCAAATTATTCAAAACCAGAAGGTTGCTCGACATAAGCTTTTTCCTCAATAAAACCATTTAAAAAGGAACTTTTAACATCCATTTGATAAAATTTAAAGTTCATGTGACATGCAAATGCAAGTAGCATCCTAATTGCCTTAAGTCTAACCACTGGTGCAAAGGTCTCATCATAATCTATTCCTTCCTCTTGATTATATCCCTTTGCCACCAATCTAGCCTTGTTCCTAGTGATCACACCAACCTCATCTAGTTTGTTTTTATATACCCATTTGATACCTATAATGGGATGGTTTTGTGGCCTAGGAACCAAGGTCCAAACCTTGTTTCTCTCAAATTGGTTCAATTCATTTTGCATGGCCTCAACCGAACTTTCATCATCTAGGGCCTCAATGATATTCCTAGGCTCAATCTTAGATATGAAGGCTAGGTTATTCACTTTTCCTTGAAAGAGGATCTTGTGGCCATACCTTTTGAGGTTTCACCAATTATAAGGTCTTTTGGGTGGTCCTTTTTGAATTTCCAATCCTTTGGAAGTTCAACATCAATAGGAGGAATTTCTATGGCCTTGAAAGTGTATACCCTAGGAATTCCAACCGTAATTGAACAATATAATAATCAGTTATTGTTTGGGATCATTGAAATAACTAAAGATAATTTTTGTAAGACATAGTCAGAATGTATTAATGATATTGTCTCGAAAAATATCGGTGTTTATAAAACTACCCGAAAAATAGCAGTCCGTTTGACAGATGAATTTCTGATTCTGATTAGGAGGTAAGAATTATATAATTATATGTGTAATTATGGTGAAAAGAAAGAGGCAAAAATATTTAGGAACACTGAAAAAGTAAGCAACGGCAAAATCGTAAATAAGTGAAACTTTAGGAATATAGTGGGAAATCAACTGTTTGAGTTTCAGAATGGCTCTGAAACTATTTTTATAATAAAGTACAGATAAAAATAAGCTATTTGAATTCCTATTTTGAAATCCAGTTCTCAACAGAATTATCAGAATAAATTACAAAAGAAAATATGATAAAAGTATGATTATGAGAAAGATTTAGGACCTAAATGCAATTTGCCAATTTTAACTTAGTATATAAGCATACCTTAGGAAAATTTTAGCTATTTTCTTTTCCTTCCAAGCCTTGGCCAAACCTCATCTTCAATTCTCCACCAAAATTTCATGCAAATTTCTTAGAAAAATTTAAAGAAAACTTAATTCCAACCTTGTTTCTTCCATTTCCCAACCTTGATTTGCTTGGAAACTTAAACAATTTCAACAAAAAATGGCTTAAGGATTTTGGGTGGATCATCCTTTAGAGGCAACAAGTTGATTTGTTTAGTTGAATGTTTGATTTAGGATTATTAGATGATGAAATATATGTGTTTTGTGATTAATTATATCAATTGATGCATTTGGTGACTTTTCCCCAATTTGAAAACCTAAACCTAAGTTATATGATTTGAATTTTTTATTTAGTGTTAGTTTATGTTAATTAACTTAGAATATATTAATTGGAAGCTAATGGATAGATTATTTGTGATTGGTTTGATGTAAAAAATTATATTGGGGTAAATTGTCATTTTTGCCTACTTTGAGAAAATTGGAGGCAAATAAATTTTGGTGGCTTATTTGGAGTGCTAGGTGAGTTTAATATGCATCATTTAATATGTCCTAAGCATTGAAATATTGATTGGAAACCATCCATGAAACCACCTTGTTGGCCAAATGCTAGTTACTATTCATTATCTTGAATGTTGCTTGTTTTTCCTTTGAAATTTCATATCATTTTGATTCTTTTAATTGTATTAATTATTGGCAATTTGATGTTTACTGTATTGCTTATAATGTGAACTATTTGTTAATTGTATGGGCAATGTCAATGATATATTTCAAGGGTACAATGATCTATCCCTCACTATTCAAATTCAAGAGATGATCTTATCATTGCCACTTCCTTCAAATCATGAGCAAAATATGAAGAAAATATCCAAATATGCAGAATCAAACTCAATCAATGATGTGTTGCCTTTTACATCAACTCCTACATCATCAAAAAAGGAGCCCCCAAATTTGACCCACACCAATATATGCATGAAGCCCAAGAATTCAGCCCATATTACAAAGTATTTTGAGCCTTCCCCAATCTTATTTGGGCTTACCATGATCATCTAAGAAGAAGAAGCCCATTTCCCCTCCAATTGAAGTAGTTTTGGCCCACATCAATAAAGGATCAGATTTGTGAATTTTATTTTGGTGCATAAAAAAAGTTTAAGCATGCAAGGGCTAACCTATCTCCATTCACATGAAAGATTAGTATCATTTAAAGGAATTCAGAAACTTGTGTATAGAAATTCAGCTTTTTCATAAAGCATTTTCACCTTTTGACTTTATTACCCGTTTTGACTAAACATACTTTTTGGAGCCAAAAGCATATTTGTCTAATACCCAAACGGGCTATTTGTTTTTTTTTTTTCTATTTGGCTTTAATTAAATTATTGTAATAGCCTATAATAGGCTGAATGTAAGAGAAACAAATCAGATGATGAATTAATGAATACGTATTTTCATTTCCTTTCAATTCAAGTCATTTACTTATCTTGTTCTTTAATTTTAAGTCCAATTTTCAATACCTGAATATTTTATTTATTGTTCTTCAATTGATTTCAATTTATATATTCTTTGAATGTTATTTGAATTCCTTTTGGTAACCCCTTTAAGCCTTGCACGAATTTTATGATCTTCTTCTTCTTCTTCCGTGTATTAAACAACCCCAAAACTCCATTAAAGCACCACAAAGCTTCTGTCCAAAATTCAACAACACCTAAAATATGTTTCATCACCCTTAACCACCTTAGAATAACCCCAAAAGACCTCATATGAAGTTTCATAATCATTGGAACTCAGCAACTACCCTACCTCCACAAAATCGAACCCAAACTCACCACACAAGCCTAGCTACTGCCCAAATTTGCCCATCATCCAAACTCATCCAAAATCCTTGAAACCACCACCAAACCTCTTCTAATAGTCTAAAAAGAAGTCTTTTAAAGTTTCAACTCATTTGGAGTTCATTTGCCTAGGAAACCAAAATGATGGAGATCAGCAAAATTTGGTGTTTTTCATATTTGTATTTTTATATTTTTGGTATTTTTATTTTCCTAAATTACTTTTAATAGGAAACTTAGTTTTAGGTATTATTTAAGGGATTATATTAGTTTTGATTTGTTTCTCTATTTAAATTAGTTTTGATTTATTTTCTTATTTATGTAAATCTGGTGATTTGTTTCCTTTTGGGAATAAATTACCATATTATATTCTAGGGTTTTCTGAAAGTTATTTCTTATATATAATTTTGTAAACCTTAAGGTTGGGGGAGCTTGGATTTGAATTAAAAATAATCTTTCTGTTTGAAAGTTACTTTTTCCAATTTTCGGTATTCTTTTGAATCAACGAATTTTGATGCCTATTTCCTGGTATTTCTAAAATCAACAGGTTATAGAAGATTATTTCCGGTATTCGTGCACGAATCAATGGATTATAATAGGATTCTATTTTTCCATTGATATTCCACTGCGTCAGTTGGTATCAGAGCTTGCACTCGTTCTTTAAAAAGTTATGCCATTAAGGATAAGATGCCAAGTTGTACCTGTAGAGGAGGTTTATAATCGTGACACAACAGTGATGGAGTAACGTATCATGAAGCATATGGAAGAACGTATGATACAAGTGGTGGATCAGTTAACTCAATGGGTAAATGAGCTTTTAAGAGATCAAATATTTAATTTTCATGCCTCAGAAATAATGTCAAATGTCAATTGGGATTTACCTCAAGTATTTGATGATTATCCCGAAGAAGAAATATTATTATCTACAACAATAGTTTCATCATCTATTGAGAATCATAATAATATCGATGAATCGCAACAGATCACAACATAATTTCACAAGAAAGTATAATATTATTATGAAGATCCATTCTTTATTAATCTTTCTACTACATATGATTCTCAATTCATCAAAAATATTTTAATTGAAACTTATATTCAAAGTTATTGGACAGATTGGATGGGAGTTATAAGGAAAATTGGAAAGTTTCATATTTTTTATGAGTATTTTACAGCCATGTATTTTCAATATAGAATTCTTTTACCTAAGGATTTTTTTGAAGATAATGTTGCTGCAAATTCGAGGGCGAATTTTCTCTACCCAAGAGAGAATGATGGAGATCAACAAGATTTGGTGTTTTCTATATTTTTAGTATTTTTATTTTTCTTAATTACTTTTAATAGGAAACTTAGTTTTAGGCATTATTTAAGGTATTATATTAGTTTTGATTTATTTGTCTATTTAAGTTAGTTTTAATTTATTTCCTTATTTATGCAAATCTGGTGATTTGTTTTCTTTTAGGAACAAATTACCATATTATATTTTAGGTTTTTTGGAAGTTATTTCTTATATATAGTTATGTAAATCTTAGGGTTGGGGGAGCTTGGATTTGAATTAAAAATAATCTTTTTGTTTGAAAGTTACTTCTTCCAATTTTCAGTATTCTTTTGAATTAACGAATTTTGATCCCTATTTCCTGGTATTTCTAAAATCAACAAGTTATAGAAGATTATTTTCAGGTATTCATGCACGAATCAACGGATTATAATAGGATTCTATTTTTCCATTGATATTCCGCTGCGTCAGATTTGAATTAAAAATAATCTTTCTATTTGAAAGTTACTTCTTCCAATTTTCGATATTCTTTTGAATCAACGAATTTTGATGCCTATTTCCTGGTATTTCTAAAATCAACAGGTTATAGAAGATTATTTTCTGGTATTCATGCGCGAATCAACGGATTATAATAGGATTCTATTTTTCCATTGATATTCCGCTGCGTCAGTTTTGGCCTCTCTCCATCATGTGAAAGCTTAAGGGATGGTTCAATATTCAGAATTGTTGAAGCAAAAAGAGGGGAAAGTCACATTTGGACCTACTTTTGCTGAATTTACCCAATTTGGCAAGACAAGGTAAAAGCATGTCTTGTTTTTGCCAAAATCGGATGGCATCTTTATGTGGCTATTAGAACCTTTTGTTTTATTCTACCTAAGCTTGTAATAGCCTCTATATAGGCTGTGATTGTAAGGGAAATACGTAGAAGATGAATGAATGAAGAATCATTTTTAGTTTCCTTTCAATTCAAGCATTTTATTTCTTTTGTTCTTTAATTTCCAAGCACCATTTTCAATATCTGTATTTTCCTTTATTGTTCTTCGATTGATTTCAGTTTATATGTTTTTTGAATTCATTTTGGTAACCCTTTAAGCCTTGCACGAAATTTATGATATTCTTCTTCTTCTTCCTTGTATTAAACAAGCCCAAAACTACATTAAAGCACCACCAAGTTTCTGCCCAAAATTTACCAACACCTAAAATGTGTTCCACCACCCTTAACCACCTTATAATAACCCCAAGAGACCTCATATGAAGTTTCATAATCATTGGAACTCAGCAACTACCCTACCTCCCCAAAATCGAACCCAAACTCACCACACAAGCCTAGCTACTGCCCAAATTTTCCCATCATCCAAACTCATCCAAAATCCTTAAAACCACTGACAAACCTCTTTTAATAGTCTAAAAAGAAGTCCTTAAAAGTTTCATACCATTTGGAGTTCATTTGCACATAAAACCAAAAACCAATCTCACAATAAGGATTGTGAGCTCACCCATTCTGCTAAAAATATCCATTTTTCCAAATTACTTATAAAATTTGTAAAACCTTT
>CANXYC012251476.1:0-12263 GCA_948193065.1 Aleurites moluccanus
TAATCATTTTTGGTGTAGCCTTGATTACTTCTAGGACAGCTTTGGAATCCTCTTTAATAGCTTCTTTGTTGTGTATTTCCATGATTAAGCCTTGAAGTGCTTCTTTGATGCTTTTAGCCTTTGCTCTTGTCATAGGAGCAATAATTCCATGCAATGGATCTTGAGAAAATTTAGGAGTCCAGCCTTGTTGTTCTAGGTCCGTAGCTTGATTCCTATCACAACTTGAACACATCTTGAAGAGTATCAAAAGATTGCAATTTAACCATATTAGCAATGTCTCTATTCAATCCCCCAAGGAACCATGTAATGGTATGCTCTTTAGGCTCATTCTCCTCACACCGAATCATCAACATCTCAAATTCTCTAATGTATTCTTGTACATTCAGTTTTTCTTGCTTCAAGGTTTGATAGAGGTCTCATTTGTACTCTTTGGGAATAAACCTCTTCATAAGAAGCTTTTTTAGTTTGGTCCAAGTTCGAATCTTGTCTTTTCCCAAATTATCCCTTTGTTTTTTAAAATTCTCCCACCAAAGTGAGGCATAATCCTTAAACTTCAATATGGCCAGCCTACACTTCTTCTCTTCCTTATACTCCTTATACTAAAAAACCCTTTCAATGGCATGCATCCAATCAAGAAACTCATTAGGGTTTAAGCTCCTATCAAAATCGGGCATCTCAATTTTCAATCCCCTATCATCTTCATCTCGGTTCACAAGCCTTTCCCTCCCCTCATCAATATCAAAATCATGAAATGGAGGCTGTTCAAATTCAAACCCTTGGGGAATTGGTGGTCTCGACATAGGAGGAGGTGGTGGTTGTTGTTATAGTGGAGGGGGCCTTTGGTGGATATGGGTTCGTGGTGTTTGAGTTCAGTGAGTTTGTGGGATATTAATAGGGTTTAATATGGGTGGGGCTGCTAGTGGTGAGTAATAAGTAGGAGCCACATTGCTCATTAAGTAAAGTGGAGTGGTGGTTACAGATATTGAGGTATATGAGTGTGTTGTTGTGTAATTAGGTGGTGGTGTGTATAATGGGGCTGAGGTATATATGGGGGTTATTGATGTATAGGTATGGGTTCTAAATGTGGTCATGGTAGGATTGTATGTTGGGTGAAAACATATTTGGCTAGGATTAGAGGAGGGAGGCATAGAGAGTATGAGTGCAATGATTTCGTACTCTCCAAATTCAATTTAAGCATATTGACAATCTCCCCCATTTGTTCCCTAAGCTCACTAATGTTTTTCCTTACAATAGCATTAGCAACCTTCCATGGGGGTAGAGGTTCGGTTGGGGAAGATGAACCATTACCCTCATTAGACATTTTCATACAAACACTTCAAAAAGAGTAACCTTGAACAACAAGCTTAAACAACAAAAGCTTTATAAGAGAAACCCTTACCTATCAAGAACAAACTTTAACACCCAAAGTTTCAACCAAGAGCTCTAATACCAAATGAAGGATATCAGCCCCTAAATAAAGTTTTCCAACCTCCAATTTCTCAAGGAATAGAGATTAATTGCTGAAATTCGGAACTTTTTCAAAACCCCCAAATTGCCTTCTAGGGTTTGCAAATTTGAGCTTCAAATTGAGGGAGTAAATGGAATTCAAATGCAACCAAACTTAATAGGCCTTCTAATGGAAGTATTTGGGATATATTGGTAAAAGTTTTATAAATTTTAGAAGTGATTTGTAAAAATGGATATTTTTGGCAGAATGGGTGAGCCCACCAAAGCTTACTCTAGACTTGGTTTTTAGTTCTATATGATATTGAGCTCTAAATGACTTGAAACTTGGTGGGGAAGTTTTATGACCTATTTGAAGGGTTTAGGAAGGTTTCTTTATGGTTTTGAGAGTGTTTATGGGAGGGAGATGTTGGGCAGCAACTTGGGTCTATTTTGATGGATGGTGGGTTTTGTGATTTCTTTGGGATTTTAGGGTTTGTGTGGAAGTGGGACTCTTGTATGGAGTATGGAAGTAATTTCAGTGAAGTTAGGTATAGATTTGAAGAGTTTAGAATGTATTTTAAGAGATAGAAAAGTTAGGGTTCTTGAGATGGCACTATTCATGTTTTGGGAAGAAGAAGAAGAAGAAAAGGCTTTAAGACTTTGTCATTTCTAAATTTAAAATAAAGGAAAGACAATAATGGAAAGTAAATTCAAATGGAATAGCATGTAAGAAAGATCAAAGCATCAATGAAGTAAAATTCAGTGCAAAAGGAAAAGCAATGTAATAAATGCAAAGAATAAAGAAATTGAAAGAAAAGTAAAGATAAATATAGAAATTAGGGTTCAATCATCAAAGTCTTCCTTTCCTTTTACATCATAACCTATATATATAGCTTTTACAATAATAAAATAAAAAGCTAACAGCTCATTAAAGCTCATAATTTCGGAATTGGCAAAGTCCAACACTACTTTAATCATGTTTTGCTAAATAGGGTAAAAAGGACAAAACAAACAAAATAGCTTAAAATTAAGCCTTCTTGCACCCAAATTCAGAAATCTTCCCTTGCTAAAGAGGCCCTCATATGGGAGAGGTCTTCAAATGGGCCATGTGTGCTCTAGTTTTCCCTAAACAGACCATTAAAGGACTTTGCATCAACTAACACCATTTGGGCCAGATTTGTCTTCAAACAAAAAGGGTGGGCTGCCATTTTCTTGCATAATCATGTTTAACCCAATTCCTTGAAAAAAAGGTCATGGGTCTTGGACAATTAGGCTGCCCTCATGAAACTTCTATAGTGAGGTGAGATGTTTAGGCCATTAGGAAGAGAAGAGGTTTGCACTACATCTTGTTTGAATATGCACATTACAAATAAAATAAAGAAGGATGTCCCCCTTTATCCCCCTTTTATTTATACATCATCATTACCTCCCTTATATAACAACAAACAATCTCAATAATGTCAAAATGAATGGTAATATATGGTAAGAGCAAATAAGATAGCAACAATAATTTGAAAGTTCAATAAATATTAAAAACTAAAATAAGATTGATCATCCATCATTCAAAAGTTTAAAGTATTAAACAACCAAAATAAAAAAAATACATAAAAAAATCCCAAATAAAAGTAAAAGAACTAGAAAGTGCTAAAAAATATTTAAACATATTCAAGTAGTGAAAAATAAAAAACTAAGCTTGAGGGTCTTTGGTGATGTCTTTGGTAGGTTGGGTTTGATTTGGAGAACCAACAATTATATCATAGGGTTCCACACCTAGTGATAGTTGACGCCTTAAGGTTGAAACTACTTCAATCAAGTGTCTTTGGTTACCCTCCATAATGTCCAATTTGTCATTCATAGAATCAATTATAGAGGTAAGTTTATCCATTCCTTCTAAGACTAGCAGCATACAAGTAGGAGAGACCTCAGGTTGAGTGCTAGATGCTTCTTCCCTTCTTTTCTTCCTAGGAACTTGGTGTTGTCCTTCTTCAATAGGATGTTGTTCCTCTTGTTTTTAGCCCTCTTGGTCATTGGCACTATGACTTTCACTTTCCTCATCTTCATCACAAAACTCATTAACCGGGACCTTTTTAAGGTCATCCGATACTATTCTTCTCCACTGTCCTTTGTCCATGATTGCAATCTCCATTTCCTTAAGAGTATCGATACCGATAATGTCTTTTTTTGTTATAATAACCTTATACTGCTCATGATCGAGGGTTAAGCAATTAAAATGGTCCGCAATCATGGTCACATATATACCTATTACCAACTTGCCCGTAGTCATTAATGAGTTATCTTAGAAGGCTTGTGCAAAGACTTTAACAACCACAAATGGTTCATTGTTGGCTACCTTTCCTAATGCAAATAATTCTTATTTAATTATGTTTCCATTGTTGTCCCTGCAAAGATTGAATACGTAAGGAAACAGTAAAAAATTCTTAAACATACATCTTTTAACTTCGTTGCCTTACAGAATTTGGAGTTATACTGTTTTTCCCTATTAACTCGGCCCATAACAGAGAGGCATTCTATTTTTCAGGGGCACTAGTAGGTCCCTCATTTGGCAACCCAAACAACAATTATAACCGATTTGCAGTAAGCATCCTAGGCATCCTTTTCATCTCAAATGTCATTGTCCAATGTTTATCCATAACCAAGGTAGTAAAGAATTTGTAAACTAAGTTAAGATACAAACTTCTACTAATTTTTATGAATTTAAATCCTTAAAAGAATCTCATATATAAATCCTCTATACCCTCTCTTAATCCTAATTCAGCAAAGTAACCAATGAAAATGGGTGACCACTTACCCACCTTTTTTTTCATTTGAACATCCCAAAACGTGCTCGGAGTAATGGAATCTGAAATCTTAACCCAAAGTCATTAGTTAAATTTTTGTCAGAGCTTATTTGATGAGAAGGAGATTCATCCTCGGTAGGAAAACCTTGAAGCCTCCCCTTTATCAACATTCTTCCTAAGAGTCATTATTGTTATTGTAATTGTTATAGGGTTCTGAGTATTAAATTTTAGATTTGATGGAGTTTTTGCAAGTGTGTTACCGAAATTGGGCTGGGTAAATAATAGGATTTGAGAAATTTAAAAATAGATGACAATTAATGTTAAATTTATAAATGAAAGATCACAAACATTGCACTTTTATTAGTACTTAAAAGCACATGACAGTTAGACTGAAATTTGAAAATTAACGATTAGTCAGATTCTAAAAAAAATAAAAAATAAAATTAATGATATGTAATTCGTTAATATTATTAGTAATTAGAGTTAAGTCTATTAACGAGCGTTCCCATAGGTAAAAGGAACGTTAAAGTTCATAATAATGATAACAAATAATAACACAGTTCATGAGAAATAACAAAAGCAAAATTTTTTAGTACTTTTAGTACATTATGATGTAAAGTATGATTAGAGTTCCCATTAAAAAGATATTTATACAACAAGTTCCCAATTAATTCAGAATGGAATATAACATATAGTTTCAAATATTCTTTCTTTTTTTGAATCCAATTCCTGTATTTGATCCCTTTGTATTATTAAAGGCATAATGAACTTTATAGTCTTGTACTTTACTTGGCTTGTACTGGTTGATTTTCAAGGAGCCTGCCAGCCAATCCAACGTATCGGCTAGCACTTCATGCCCTACAAAATTGCATTCATGTTTGTGGAGCCACAATTTAACCTTCAATCTGAGTTCTTGGTTGAGTGCCTAGGTTACATATGTACATTGCTCAATGTAACGGTCCTTGAAAAAAAATTATATGCACAATTGTTAAATGAAATTGTTGCAATATAACTGGTTTTACCTCAATTTCTTATGTATTTTTAGATATTGGTTTGACAAGGAATGGACAAAATGTTTTTATGCTCTCATGTTTTGGATGACAAAAACATCACAGTCATGACTATAAATAAAATTGCATAAGTTCTAGCATATGTACAAGAAGTTTATATTGTAAAATTTTAGAAGACATCAGGTAATAAAATTCTCACGAGTTCTTCTGTTTAGGAGTATCTATTTTTACAATCACTTTGAAAGAGGTGAAAGCATTCAAATTGCTCACCTGAATTTCTTTTATATATAGATCTTGCAATCTAAGCAGCTAATGAAGAATAATGAGTTTGAAGTCAATAATTTATATAACTAAACTAAATGAACATAATTATATTAATACCTAAATTAAAAGGAGAATTTCTATCATACAAATACTCTAATATAATGCATATCTTGATCATCAATGAAAGCGTAAGACCGATCCGAATCTAATAGTTGAACTTATCATCAAATTGTATCAATAATTATAAGCTTAAATTGATTTGGTGATTTGGTCAATAATGACACATAAATCTATATAAAACTATGTAAGGTATTATTAGAAGCATTTATTATTTTATGAATAAGAGGTAATGTCCATTTTTCATGATTTGTCTATTACCTTCTCGCAGTAAATTAGTTCTCCAGAAACAAAATATTTTTTAATCTTCATCATATTCATGTAGGACAAACATTGCTTCTTCACTAATAAAGAATTGTCCTATTGAATACATTACAATAAATTATAGTGATAAAAGAATAATAACATCAAACATATAAATTGCAGCAAAAAAATTTAGTTTGCACCTACCACAATAAATACAGAAAAAAACCAAATTTTCAGTGATTGTCTTAGTTTATTCTCATCAAAATTTAGAGCATCTGATGCCATATCAATAATATAGTGTTCTAGCCATATGTTAGGCATCATCGATCTCATTTCACTCTTGGTAAGATATCTTATTGTAATTTTTGAAAGGTGTAACTGCAAAAATTAATATAACCATTAAGGTACTTATAATGTATTCATGAGGTCCCAAAAGAAAAAGAATTAAAGGTAATAAAAGACATATGCAACTACCCTTTTGGTAGATGATCATCCAATGCAAACATTAAAAGCTTATTGTTGAATAATAATCTGTACATATAGTTTGTTAAATGATTATATATGACAAACACATTGTACCTTTATTACATCGTTAGCTATGCTATCCTTAGAACATACATCCAAAACTTCAACTACATCATTTTTTGATTTAATACTGGTATGCATGTAATTTGATTCATGCTCTGCATTGCATTTGAGGAGGTGAATTGAGCATTGCAGTTAGGTTCGACTATGTCTAATTTTTGAATTGGTATGTATTGTGCATCTTTAGGTTTGTATTCAATCTCTCCCTGACCAATTGCAATTACTGTCATCATTAGCATTTTGTCGCTTCAATTCATATATCAAAGTCTGCATTTATAGCACAAAAGCCTCATTTGAAGACCTGAGCTATTTCATCCCTAGTATAGATCCTTTCATCAATGTAAGCATATCCATACGGTAAGTTTTTAACTCATAAGTCATTGAATATATGTTTGTGCAAATCTTTGCAAAAGTCTCATCATTAATATGCGTACTTATAATCTCCTCCTTTTTGGAATTCACATTTATAACAAATTTGTTGAGCTCATCTAGAGAAAGGAAACAATTAATTAAAACCAAAACAATGTGATGATACATATTTCAAGAGTGTGCATTTAATAGAGTAAAAAAATGCATAGAGCTAACCATAAGCTTGTTGCACCATCTATTGCTATTTATTTTTGAAAGAAGTTGTTCATGTTCTTGCAGAGTTAAAATGCCAATGGAACTAAGATGGTGTCGTGACAGGATACTTAACAAGCACCATCCTTAAATAAAAAATCTATCAACCAAAATTACTGTTTCAAATAAGAATCACAACTAAAATATTGAAAAAAACCATGATCATCAAGATGGTGAAAGGTGATATTATACTTGTAGAAAGACTAAACTTCCAGTGATTCATAAATGGGTGCCTCTCTTGCTCTTATATTTTTGTATTCCCCATGCCATGTTTTTTTAAAAAAGGCTCGCCCAATTCTTTCCTTTAATTTTTTGGACATTCAACAGCAGAAACATGTACGTCTGCTTTATTTTATAACACGTGATAATTCCAAGTAAAGTTGCAATTGCAAAAAGTATGAAGCTTATGATGAACTCCTTATCAGATTCAATATTTGAATAAAGCATTCTTACAAGGATTTTTACTTTGATAATGGTCCGATCGGATAATTGAGTGCAATATTTGTTTCTAAGTTTAGATATTACACTGAACTCACCTCCTAGATGAATATCCTCTCCTCCCTCAGGTACTTCTATAATGTTATGGAAATCATATATGGTAAGTTGATGTTGAAACCCACCATTGTTAACGGTTCACATTTGGATCAAAAACATCTACCAACCTAGTTAATATTAACTTGTATGCAAACCAACCATTCAACTGCAGCAATCCTTCAAAACCAACTTTAACAAGTTCTAATTATTTCGCCAAACCTATCAAGGAAAATCTTTATTTTGATAACAATTGTTGTATCCATTGTGTTTTTAGTTATTTGAGTTTGTGATTTAGAGTCTTTATATGTCGGTGGAAAGTCTTCACATTTGGTATCATCATATGTTGGGGATACAACATATGACTTTTCCTGAGTACCACAATGGGTTTGATTTAGGTTGTTCTCAAACATATTTTATAATTAAATCTTTTCCTGCACAAAAGTTCTTGTGTTAAAGTTAATGTTTTGCATATCCTGTATGAAGGATTAAAAAAAAACACATAATTTAAGCAAAAGAATTTAACATGAAAAAATAACGAAATGAAATAATTATGCTAGTATTTGTATAACTCACAAAGGAATTAAAAGAAATAGCTTTTAAGGCTACATTAATGTTGTTGTATATGTCTTCCACAAATGGGTCATCATTTCCATTATCATAAGTGAATGGTATAAGACCTACATTTTCTTTTTGTGCATTATTTCCAACAACGAAAGTATTATCCATGCCATGAGTTTGTTTGTGATGTGATTTAGCTTCTAGATTATTTATTGACTAATTATCCATAGATATAGCTTGCAAAGTAGAATAATTATTAAGAGAACTTTCAAGGTAATGAAAAGATGAACTTGAGCTGCATAACCTTTCAGTTATTATTTTCTATGCTTTTATCACTTTCCACTATGACTGAAGCTAAATGAGTAGTTGACAATTTGGATAGCATACCAAGGCAATAAAAATTGAATTTTAAATGCATGCATGGGATGCTTTTCCAATTTACTAGGCTAAAAGAAGACTTACCATTTAGAGTTGCAGCTGCCTTTTATTAGTTAACCTATGCAAAAGGGATTGAACAAAAGGATTTATATAATATTGATTGACACATTTTTGTCACTGCTTTTCCTATATATTTTGGCAATATTTGTATTTAATTTAATTAGTTTTTATTAGTATTTGATAGTATGTTTAATAAATTGTTAATAATATCTTGACTAGCATTTTTCTTTTTTTTTTAGGAGTTTTTGGCAAGAAATTATACAAACCACAAAATTGAGCCGAAAAAGGACTTAGACGCTGGGTTCTGAAAGCAATCTAAAAACATGGGCCTAAGCTAATCGAAACCAAGGCCTTGGCACGCTCGTATTGTGCTCCATCACATCCGTGCCCATCTTTGAAAGCTTCAACACACCCGTACTTGATCCAAAATAGTTGTGCCAAAGTCCAACATGCCCATGTCACTCCATCCAGCTCCGTACACACCCATACTTTGTAGCAACACACCCATGCATCTTTGTTTGGGCCAATCAAACACGGGCTTGCAAGCTTGTGGCCCAAACTGGTCATCAACTTATAAAGTCATGCTAGTTTTTGTACGCTAGTGTTCAACTATTCAAAATCATGCATGCTTATGTTAGACAACAACATGCTCAATTCAAGCTGTCACTTATTCATCATATATTCAATGCAAGATTGGATATTAAAATTGGACAAATTGAATTCAGGGCCTAAATAAGGAAATAAAGTTGGTAAAAATAATTTTGCAGACATGAGTAAATTAAGGACAAATGTTTTCTTGCTAAAGATTGAAGAAGGGAATGACAAATAAAAGAGGCAATGGCATAATGATGACGAGACTCCTCTTTTCTCCTCCTTTCCCCTTGGGTTCTCCGTAACACTTTAATAACCAAGAACATTTAGTGGATTTAGGGTTATTTTTCCATTGTTATTTATTTCTTTTGTAAAGGTTCTATCCTAAGTGGCCATACTTAGTGGTAGACCCATTCTTCGTATTGTAAAACTAGCAACGATCCGTGTTGCAGTCTAATTATATATTGGTTTATATATTTGATTAATCACATGTTGTTTGTGGTTGCGGAATGAGCTAACAATTTGGAAGCGTCTATAGATCAAATAGATTTGTTCCCTTAACTCTTGAATTTATTTAATTATATACTACCAGCCGTAGTAGATATAATTGAATTGATTGAATGGTTATGAAATTAATTAAATCATAAACTATATTACGTTAATTCATCCATCCATTTAAACTCTAAATTGCTATTTGTTACTCATGCTACTTTGTGAGTGGTTTGATTGATTTCTTCTTAATCTCTATTTTCTAAATCTCCCATACTCTTTTTCCTCTTACTGTGTTCACAATTGTTCACTTTCACAAAGCTCAATTTTGCTCACTAAAGTTCACAAATACTCACTTGCTCACTAAAATTCACAAAAGCACACACACTCTCTCTCCCCGGGTCACTAATTTCTTTGGTCATTTCTTTAAAAGTCTTTTTTTTTTTTTTTAAATTCTCTTACAATCACAACAACTTGATTAGAGTGTTTAGAATTTTTATTTTCTTTTTATTTATTTCAAATCATGACAACTTTCAATTGCATTTACAACAATTAAGTCTTCTTAGTAGAGAACGACCTTGGGCGTCCTTTTATCACAATTACTACAAACACCTCGTATACTTGCGAGTACAACCATGCCATATATTTACATATTTTTCACTATATATTTTAGGATAATCAAGTTTTTATCATAGGTGCTGGGAAAGGCTTTTGGCGTAATTTTATTGCAATTGAAGTTTTATGTTCTTTATTGTTAATATTTTTTTTGTGATTTTTGAGATCTCAATCATTATTAATTTTATTTTGCATTTTCTATTTTTGCTTCCTTGTTATTTTTAATTTTACTGTGATTTTTATTATTTTGCTATTTTTATTAATTGTAATATTTGAGTTATTTAATTTTTATTATCTAAAAATATATATGTTAGCCCTTTTGGGTTTGATGTTGATTTTGATGATAATAAAACAATATAAATGTGTTATTTATACTAACACTTTGTTTGAGTTGACTGAGGCATGAGAAATCATGGCCATTATTCAAACTATAGGATTAACACATTTTAATGAAGTTGATAGAGTGCACATGCTAAGAGGAGCAAAATTGAAGAAGTGCACAAGTTAATCTGCGGAACTGTAGATTGTTGATGCGTCGCGGGCGCGACAGGATAAGTCGCAGGCGCGATGCAAGGAACAAATTTGATCACAGGTGCGACAAAGTCATTCGCAGTCTTGAAAAGCTTCCGGTCGCGGGCGTGACACTTTTCAGTCGTAGGCATGAAATTAATTTGAGAAATTCTAAAAACATCTAGTAGCTTCAAGATGAACAGTGTCTCTCCAGTAGCGGGCGCGACACAAAGAAGTCGCGGGTGCGACTAGGTGAAGTCATGGATGCAAAATTAAAATGAGAATTTATTAAATCATCCAGTAGCCTCAGATGAATAGTGTCTCTCTGGTAGCGGGAGCGACGTATGAAGTCGCAGGCGTAACTCGAGGAATTCAAAGGCACGACTCTGGAAAACTGATAGATTTGCATATAGTCTGGAGTGATGTCAAATTCTGTATAAATTAGAAGAAGTTATTAGGACAAGCCATATATGGATGGAAATATATGGATGTTTAGTTTTAGGAACAAAAATTATATTGAGCATTGGACATTGGAAAATGAAGATATAAATTTTTGAAGGAATTATGCTCAAGCTGGCAGACTAGGACAGAATAGATGGGATAAATTGAAAATATTTATGGGAATTATAAAAAAATAATTTGAGCATTAAATTTTACATGATTGAATCTCTAGATGTCTAGTTTCATATGAAAAAAGAATAAAGTGATTTCGAGCTCTATAGAAGGAGAAATTGAAGAATTAGTAAAACATACTCAAACTATCTTTCAAATTTGAGCAAGGAAATGTTATGATTTTTTAGGACATAAATATGACTTATTTTGGAGTTGAGTTAAACTACAAAGTTGTATTAGACATCTAAAGTTTCTAACACAAAAAATAGTGTATGATTTGGAGTTGTATAACTCAAGATATGATAAAATTAATTTACCACTCTAGCTGGGATAAAAAGTCGCGGGCGTGACTCGAAAATCGCAGGCGCGACTCAAAAATCGCGGTCGACTGCCGCGATTCAAACAACAAAACTAACTATTGAAAAGTATTGTAATAACTATATTTTGGATCCTAACGGCTATATTTAATCCAAAGCTATAAATAGAAGATAGTATGAAGTTCAAACAGGTTGGAGAACTTGAGATTAACAATAGATTAAGTGTTTAAGAGATTAAATCAAATTAATTCTTGTATTTACTTGAAATGAGCTAAAATTGTTAAAGTACCTTTAGTTGTGCTATTCTTTATGTATTGGAAAAATTCTTGTAAGGGTTTTTTTTTTCCTACTCTTTTATAATGTTAATATAGGTGCTCTAAAGACAATCATTGTAATGATGTTTTTAGAAATATATCAATAAAAAGGCATTATTTATTAATCAGTAATTATTATTGTTTAGAGTAATATTACATAACTGTTTAATAAAGTCCATGGTATAAACATAGCATGAA
>CANXYC012251604.1:0-15920 GCA_948193065.1 Aleurites moluccanus
TGCTTTAAAAAAAAATTTCCAGGTTAAAAAAA
Source organism: Aleurites moluccanus (assembly GCA_948193065.1). Classification (NCBI taxonomy): domain Eukaryota; kingdom Viridiplantae; phylum Streptophyta; class Magnoliopsida; order Malpighiales; family Euphorbiaceae; genus Aleurites; species Aleurites moluccanus. Next base: position 33 of record CANXYC012251604.1, read on the forward strand.
TTATTTTCATATTTTTGACAAATTTTAAAATAAAAAATAATAAAAATATTTTTTATTTGTTATTTTTTATTTTAAAAAATAATTTAAGAAGAAATTAAATTATTTCTTCTTAAATTTTTAAATACAAATAAAAAATTTATTTTCATATTTTTCACAAATTTAAAAATACAAAGTAAAAAATATTTTAAAAAAAATATTTTTTATTTTCAATTTTTTTTTAAAAAATAAAATAAAAATATTTTTAAAAAAAATATTTGAAAAATATTAATATTTTTTAAAAATATTTTTATTTTCAAATTTGTCAAAAATATGTAGGTGTGTTTTAATATTTTATTCTTAATGCCTTAAAAATATTATTTATTTGCAGAAATAGCAATTGAGCCAATTACCCAATTCTAGTTAATTTTTGTTAGCTTTTTTAATCGATTATTATGATTTGAACTACTGATAATAATGGATTTATATATGAATTTTCAGTCAGGATGTTGCAAGCCACCAAGTGAGTGTGGATTTGAGTATGTGAATGCCACATATTGGATAATGCATAAAGCAGGGCCAGCAGTGAAAAACAGTGATTGCACAACATGGAGCAACCAGCAGAACACTCTATGCTACAATTGCGAGTCATGCAAAGATGGATTTGTTGATAATATAAGGCATAAATGGAAGCAATTGGCAATTGTCAATTTTTGCATTGTCTTAGTGCTCATCATTTTGTATTGTACTGGCTGCTGTGCAAGGAGAAGCAACTCTCACCAGAAAACTTATGGCAAATTTAAAGGATATAGAGCTTACCCTTGACATACTATATGTGTGCAAGTGTCACTTAATTTCTCTATAATTACGTTAATTTTAATTTATTAGTTTTTTTTTTTTTTTTTGTAATAAATTAAAATTGGATGATTGTTTCTTGCCAAAGACTAAACTTATTATTATATTAGTTGTTATATAGTGTGTTTTGCATCTTTCTATTTGATTTGTTTCCATAATGGGATTATGAATAATTTAGCTGTAGGTAATAATTAGGACTAGTTTTCTGGCAGATTGTTATGTGCACTTGGTGCAATGTACTTTCATTAAGATAAATGCGAGATCTAATTCTTATTAAATACAGGTGAATTTCATACATTTGTGAGTGCAGAATGCACTTTATCTTTAATTTACTGGGTGCACTCAATAATTTTCCTAGTTTTTCTAATAGATCTGAGCATTATTTTGTTTATCATCATCATTATTATTAAAGGGTCCCTGATATATTTTCATTAACAAGATAACACTTCTGTTCAATTTTTTATACAATTTATCAACAAAGGAAAATAGTTGAAAGCCTATGAAAGCAAGGAATATAGAGGTTAGGTATTAGATGTAGTCCCTGTTAGGTGGAGGAAAATCCTTCAATATTATTTCATACAAACATAATAAATGTATTTAAATTGATCAAATATTCAAAGAGCATATATAGAATAAATGGATGCACCCTATTATTGAATAAATGGTCTATTTGACATTGAGGTTGAAACTCCCTTTTCAAAAAGAAAATATATACATCTTTAGATGATAATATTGAAAAAGAAACTTTGAGGTGTTATTTATCTGTTCTAAAACTTTTATAAATTATGCGTGAAATTCATTTTAATAATCTCCAATCAATATTTTCAATAAAAATGCATTTCTCGATAGCTATTTAAACAGCAATATCAAACAGTACTCCTATGTCTATTCCTATGTAAGAAACTGTGCATCATCAGAACTGGAATATCCTCGTCCTTCTAATAACAAGAAAAAATGCTTTAGAAATTTAACCTTTGGAAAGAGACCTAATTCCACAAATTATGCAATGTGAAAACTAAAAACCAGTAATACTGAAGTTTTGAAGATCATCCATGCACCACAAATTTTCAACCAGACAAACTTTAACTAAATTGCTACTTGAGTGAATAACAATCACTAATATGAAAAGAATTTTAGAAGGTCAAAGCTAGTTCAAAATCTATCTAAAGAAAAAAAAAACTAGTGAATTTCAATGAATGTAGAAATGTTGTTAACTTCAATACAATTCCCAGCATTTATTGACGTGCAGTTTTGATTTCACTTGAGGAAAGTACATGACACGAACAAGAAAAGATATACTACCAATGAAGTAAGGAGTTCCAGCGTCCAAGTTGGGGGTATTATAACTGTTGGAATCATGGGAACAAATATAGAACCGCATATCCACCCAGCTGCAAGTGATCCGAGACTGCAATAATACAGGTATGATACACACAAGCAAATAATAAAGGGAAAAGTGGATGATGGAAAAGAGGGAGGAAAAATGGACAGGAGGGTTGGGGGGAAAGAAACTGCAGTTTCCATTCTTTTCATTCATGAACTCACCCAATAATGAAAGCTCTACCCAAGTTCTTTGTCTTCTCATTGAGGAAATATATGCAAGCTGCCAAAGAGACTGCCACCTGCATAAGAAATAATGTAGTTTTAATACAAAGAATAAGAAGGCAATTCCATATATTGTATATTCCTAGATATCACTGTTAAATTTAAATGCATATATCAAGTATAGGTGAAGCCCACAGCAAGGTATGCATAATTTGTGAGGTATCATTTTTTTTTTGTTCCTGAGAAAAGAGTGCGGAGGTGGGATGTGAAAGGAGATGGGTATCTCAAACAAAATATATAATGAAAAAATGGGAAGCATAATTATTAAAGGCCCAGCGGCTTGTACTTCAAAAATCTCAAGGCAGACAGTCTTACTCAGGTGAGCGCCTATGGGCTGAAGGCGCACACTTCTGACAGGCACAAGGCGCAAAAAGGGCATGCCTTTTAATATTTACCTCCTATCTTATTTTTTCAAAGTTGATTAAATTTCCACCATTAGATCTATGACTAACCATGAGGACACACATTTGATTATAACTGTTCACACAGAAGGAAAAAAAAAAAGTGAAAAGAAGACTAAGAGAAGATTTTCAATGAGAAAAAGAAGAAAAAAAAAAAAGAAAAACGTAATATCTTTCAACGAATCAAGGCCAAAGCAGAAAATCCTTCACAAGCACTCTCTCTCTCTCTCTCTCTACAACTCAGACTTAGGGTTTTTCTTTTTCCTTTTTATGCTTTTTTTTATCCGACCTCTTATCCCCCTTTTTTTCCTTCTCTTTACTAGCTCCTATTTTTCCTTTTTTTTTCTTCAATGGCCATTTTAGACTCGTATCTGTCTTTTTTTTTTTCATTGAACAACTTTCATTGCTTTTTTTTCCTTTCTATTTAGGCTGTTTATACAGATCAATATCTGTTTGTTGGCTAGAGGAGAAAGCTCTGAATTTTGCTTTTTAACTAATAATTATAATTATAATAATTATAGAAAAGGCAGAAAGATGTATAAATAAGCTTATAAAAATTGTTGCTTTTTAACTGTGATTATTTGGGTATGGCATGCTAAAAATTATTGTGTATGTAAATTGTATAATAAGAAGTAACAGAGGCTTTTTAATTTTTATTTGCAATTTTAAATTACAAATTTAAATGAAATATTGGTAATAGCTAAATTTATATATTGATTTAATTAGATAGTCAAGTTAAAATTAGATAGTATAGAATTAAATTTATGACTTGCTATTTGTGTTCTTGTTTTCAGACTTTTGCTTGTTCTATTGATCCAATATTAGATACTGATATCTTAGTAATTTATTTGAATGTAAGATTATGACTTAAAAAATTTTACCTACTTTTGTTGTAGTTTAAACTTCAAACCTTTATGTTGGTGGTCATAGTTGGAAAATTAAGGATTATTATGATTTAGTTTCAAAAATAGGACTATGGTTTAAGACTTTTTAACTTCTTTAGTTTCAAGGTTTTTAGCTCAAGTTTTTATTTTGAAGGAGTTACTTATTTTATTATGAATAGATTTTTTATATAGGATTTTTTATGTCGTATTTTGATTTTTGTGCGCCTTGCTCGGATGTGCACCTGCACATTGTGCCTTGTGCCTATAATTACTATGATGGGCAGCATTTGAAATGAAAAGTAGAGTAGCATATAAGATAACGCTACAGAAGAAATCCTAGTAAGCCCCACATCACTTTAAACGAAGAAATAATTGATACAAGGGCCAATCCATAATTCTCAAAAAAATTTCAATGATATTGTACGGAAAGAAAAAAAGATTGAACTCGCAAGCAATATACTTTTTTTCACATTCATAGCAGAGACCAACTCAAGATCAAGATATATGTGCACCACAGCAGGGAAAAATGGAAAATGAAATATAAGGGAACAATTGAAAACAGGCAGAATCTCGGGCAGAAAATTGCTCCCTAACATTTGCCAAATGCACCTTTGACCTTTCGTTTAATTTTAGTAACAAAACTTTGCACTAGTGCTTCAAACATGACAAAATTGGAAAGGTAAAGCTTCTGTACCACAAATTGAACTTACACAAGATTTTTGTGCCTTAATTAGGAAGGTTGTTGCATTTATACACAACAGGTGTTGATGTTAAAGGTTACTCATGATCATGAAACTATCAAAGTAAAGATAATAAATGTAGAACAAACCTGAAATGTGGGTCCACCTTCAGCAGAATTCATGATACTCCAGCCACCCATGAATGCAAAGAGGAATAATCTTCGAAAAATAACTTCAACTGGAGGAAGTTCCACAAAATTAAGCAAATTCTTAACCCAAGGTGGAGACTCTTCCACCTTTTTCTTTAGTCTAGTTTTCAAATTAATTTTCGTTTTCTTCCTTTCTCTAAAGCTGGTCATCAACAACTTCTCAAAAGCAGCCTCTATAGATTCTTCACTTCTCTCATGCCCAGCATATTGCTCGAAGAGAAAATTGCGTGATGACCAAATTTCCTCCTCCGAAGCATAAGGACTGATTGCAAGACGCTTATAAGGACCCCAAACATTCATTCGAGGAAATTTTGGGATATTACCTAAAGACAGACACATACCATAAGTAAGTTTTAACACAGTCAAAGTCAGACAACAAAAATCATTCTTAAAAGAAAAAATGTCATACAACAAAAGCACCAGAGCAAATGTGGAGTGAGCTGCAAGGATTAATCATTTATATACTACAAGCAACAGTCCTTAGAATACTGAAAATGAACCCACAATTATCACAACTATCAATTTTATGAACTGAGCATTCAAAATCTTAATTATTGTTAGAACCAGAAAAAGGGATTTCTCAATTGAATCAAAATGACAATCCATCTTTTAATTATTGTTAGAACCAGAAAAAGGGCTTTCTCAATTGAATCAAAATGACAATCCATCTTTTATTGGGTAACAGACAGTTTTGAATTTTTCTGTTCCTAAGATTAAAATTCATTTTGTGGCAAAAATGTTCATCTGCAGAATACCATATTTCAATAAACTGGAATAATTTTTCTACCACCAGGTGCACTCCAAAATGATAGTGGTTTTCCAAAACTGACTTAATTGGAATTGAAAATTATTATTGTAAACATCATGGATTACAAATTTACAACCAGGATGAACTTCAAGCTAAGTACATGACTTAATTGTTAAAAAACCTACTTTCAATGCTAAAATAAAATCCACACAGAAAGTTATGTTACTCAGAGCTTTCAGTTCATCTTGAAGCATACATGCCCCACACTTAAAAAAATGAATAAAGGTATGGATGATGGACTCCAAAATAAGGAAGTTGTATAGCTGGACACATGCTCAACCCAGGCACTGGTATAAGAATCATTGTAAATTTGAAACTAGGAAAAAGTTTACATAATTCTACATGATAATGATAAATTTTCACTGGTATAGATGGAGATAGCAATAATTATTGGACCTACAACCATTACTTTATTCTTTTAGAAGAAAATTGTGCTACGCTCACATAAATGCACACATATGCCTCCACAACTCCCTAAGAAGGTGAAAATGAGACATATAAGCTGTCAATACTACCCATTAGGATTTAGCTACAGTACTTATACTGATACTCAACATATTATTCAATTCTTCTAATCCTAACGCATGAAATTACAGGTGCACATGTGCCTAAAAAATGTCAGCTTGCTCTATTCTGTATGAGGATCATGAATCTTTTTAGTTGATATCATATATTTTCTTTGGAATAACAATATTGTACTACACTTTGATATTTGAAGACCGCATCCAAATTTGTTGAACCTAAGATGAGACAGATGACAGGAAAGCACAAAGAGATACAATGTTAACAAACTAGCAAATAAGGCGAATCTGTTATTCTGTTTCACGGCTCTAATATAGCTTCAGTTACTGTTGGGTACACAAAGAAGTTTCTTATGCTTTTCCGGCTTTATTAAGTACATTTTAACATATACCTTTACAGGAATTAATTATATGGACTGTAGAATCATGCAACTCTGCAAAACCAATTATACGATTATTTTTTAAAGACATCTCGCAAATTCTGTATAGAATACTAATTTTTTATCAACCTTGATGGAGTGTCTTACACTCCAGAAGAATCTTAGTAGTTCCCACCTTCAATTCTATTTTTCTCTGAGTGCTTAAACTACGGTAGGGGAATGCTTTCACACCCCAACTAAGAGAATAATGCTTCCAGCAAGGTTAACCAACCAACTTTAAAAATATAAAATCCATTTCCTCCATGAATAAATGCACACAATAGAAATTATAGAGTAATTAAAGTGTCCATCTTTATCTATTAATCTCAAATTTCAATCATAGAAACTCAAAATTACAGATATAGTAAACAAAAAAACTATATATATGAGAAGAAAGAAGCCATGCATACCTTCATAGGGTGCATCCACTGCGCACTTAACGCTGGTAAGGGTTCTTGTTTTAGAGCTTCTCGAAATTGGGCTACAAAGCGATGTTGTTGTATTTTTCGTATTTTGTTCATATTTACTTCTACAAAAACAAAAAGAGGAGAAAAACAAGTTCAATAGTAAAATCTTCAAATTAATTAAAACAAAACCAACTTAAAACCAAAATTTAAGGAAAAAAAAAACAGAATCAATTCTTAATCGCAGTTCAATTATCATACAAGGAAGCCCAAGAATACAAAGAACAGAAGATAATTGAGAGAGGGAGAGGGAGAGGAGAGAGAGAGCTTACAGTTTCTGGGAGAGGGAGAGGATAGAGAGAGAGCTTACAGTTTCTGGGAGAGGAAAGGAGAAGAAAGAGTAGGGTTAGAGCGGAGAAAGGAAGCCATATCTATAACCAAATTTGCAGCGAGAAAACCCTGATTTCAATTTCAGAGTTGGTAACTACTGAACCTCTCTTTGTCTGCGAATGTTCCGCCTCAGACAGCTGCAGGAGCCCAAGGGAAGGGAAGGGACGGTTGTGGGAGGATTTTGCAATTTTGTCAAGAGAAACGGTGGGACCCTTTGCTATTTTTTTTTTATCTTCATATTTTAATTTATTGTTATATATATATATATATATATATATATATATATATATATATATATGTTTATTATGTATCATATTCTCAAAATAATAATAATAATAATAAATAAATAGAACTTTATAATTAATAGACTGCATAATAATATTATATATGATATTATTTAATAATTCTCACACATTATAAAATTTTAATTTAGAAATTTATTATTTATAATTATAGAAAATATCATATTAAATTAAAAAATAAATAATTTATATAATTTATTTTAATTAAATTTAAGATTAAGGTTAATTTGAGTTGAGTTATTTGATGTGTATTATGTGTGTCACTTTGCATTTCATCGATACATATCTTATTTCCAATGACTAAAATAATGAACAGAACATTGTGATATCAAAATTTGTGGCGCGTCCATTGGCTATAGCAAAAATATTCTAATAATTTAAATGATTAGCGACTGTTCGTTGAAGTCAGAAGTGGCGTCCAACTCTTTTTTTTTTTTTCTCTCACTCGAACAATGTTATTCACTAATTTGCATGCTTAGAATCTAGTAAAATTGAAAATCGAGCGTAACTCCTTGCGTTATGACACATTTAAGTATCCATAAGTCATTCCTTCCCTTCCTAATCCTATAAAAATGCATAAAATTAAATGTCCTTTAGACTAAAAATACATTTAATGTACATTACATTCTATTGTATTATACCAAACTACACCTTATTCTACACAGTACACATAGGTGTGCCTCTACTAGGAATTTAAAGGCTTCCAAATGAACATTTTTATTGGCGTTGAGACAACTTCAACCACATCGCATCCTTATGGATGATAGAACCCCAGGATCTTTCTACAACTCGAAATCCAACATAGATTTTTGAGGTCACTTGATTAACAAGTATCATTTATAGTTTTGAAATTTTTTCTTGTTGAGCAAATTGTTGCCGCAAAATCCTTCTCATGACCTTGTTTGATGCTGTTCTTGGAAGATAAGGTTGAGTTACTACACGAGAAACCTGCACATTTATGTATATTATAATTATGTATATTAAAAAATAACCCAGATTTTGAATAGAAAGGCAGTCATACGGACTATGGTGTAGAGAAGAAATCGGTAAATACCCTGAACAAAGGATTTAGTTTCTTCTGCACAGCTGAGTTGAAAGACTTTTTCAGCTGTTCCAAATCTGTGGTTGAATTATCTGGATTCTTGAATACAACTGCAATTACCAACTGCTCAGGTCCCCCTTGAGGAGGTGGTAAGCCAATGGCAGCTGTCTCAAGGATGCTGCTGTCAACCACATTACAAATGCGTTCAATTTCAACAGAACTGACCTGCCCAGAAGGAATTGCAGAGAACAAGAACAGTTTCAGAACCACATAAATTTTCATGGACACAAGTGCTTTGTAATACAGTTCAAAACTTCAAAAATATTTTATCTTTTTGAAAATATTTATGCAGACAAAATGCAATTGTTCTTGAAAAAGGAACGTAGATGGTTCTCAGATGGATCTAACACTAATTTCCACAGAATCAAGGCCATCCTAGTAACAATTTTGCAATTCTCTTTTTTGTGTCTTATTAAACTATATCATGCCTGGCTCAACTGTTAAACAATTATCCAGTAACAAACTTCCAAGACATAGGTTGAGCATTTCACAAATGATTTATCAAAAAATTAACTATTTGGGAACCCCTAAACCAAGCTTTAAATTGCTTCTGGTAGAGGGCAGAAGGGGCCACTCCATTTTCACACGTGATAGGAAATTAGCTTATATTAAATGGATGAGACTTCATTCCTATACATCCTATACAAAGATTGTAGCTGTGAAGGACAAATGCATACCTTGATACCCCCAAGATTCATCGTGTCATCTGCACGACCATGCGCATGATAGTATCCTCTAGAAGTACGCTCAAAAACATCCCCATGCCTTCGAAGAATCTGAATGAAAACTCAATAGTCCGAAAACTCAAAGTGACTTGGGACACCCAAACTAGCATAAAGGTGCATAGGAAAAGCCCTTACTTTTCCATTCCAAACTGGCATACCCTTGTAATACACATTATAGTGATCGGCATTCAGCAGCGAACTTGAAGCACCAAACATGAGGGGACCAAGAGCCAATTCACCCATCCCTGGTACACTATGTGGCTGTACTCAAGAAGATTGAACAACGAATAAGCAAAATTTTACTTTGAAAGATTAATGATTGCAGTAAGAAAAGTAAAGTGAACTTATGGAGTCGCAAGACCTTTGTCATGTTGGAATTATCTGTGCAGGCATAACTTATCAAAAAGTTTATAAATGCAAGAAAAAAAAAAAAAGAGTATGAATTTTTAAAAGTAATTCAATTCACAAGCATACAACCTGATTTGCCTTAAGTGCACCGCAACACATTTTTAAAGTCAAGTACTAATCTGATTGATTGCAATATCAACTCTAAGTTTACACAGGCGATTCAAGTGTAATAGCTTCAATTTAGCAGGAAAGCACATGTTTTTCTGCATTAGGACACTGATTATAAATTGAACCCCATTGACAAGCATGACCAGTGAACCAGAGATCAATAAATGATATTACATGTGCGTGTGGATTTCAAAATCCGAGGAGAAATAATTGAGTTCCTCTACTAAACATAATTTCAAGCTAACACGCAGGAAAAACAGGTGAATTTTGTTCAATCAATGCAATTTCTCTATGATTTGACATGGATTAATATTTTCTCACATTCAAATGCAGGGTCAGATGATGCTTACAATTGGATGGCCATCATCACCAAGAATAAACAAGCTGCAGCCCATCGCTGGTGTGCTAAAAGCAGCCAATGATTGAGGCTGCAAGAAAGACCCTGTAACAAATCCTCCACCAATTTCTGTACCGCCACAGTATTCGATAATAGGCTTGTAGTAAGCTCTTCCCATCAACCATAAGTATTCATCTACACTAGATGCTTCACCAGTGGAGCCAAAGCAACTACCAGATTTTTCAATAGTAAATAAATCTTGAATCAGTATCAGGAGCAAGATCCACATTACATACACAACCTTCAGTGAATCAGCAAAACGCATATAAACACTAATACATAATATGGATACAGTACTTCCCAATATGGAGAACAAACACAACTAAGGATAAATCTAGAAATTTACCGAATAGCAGACCAGTCATAACCAGCTGTGCTATTTGCACTGTTCCAGGTCCGAACAATACTTGGGATCACACCAAGCATAGTTACTTTAGCATCCTGACCAAATTTAACAAGAAATTATTCAAACTCCAAAATATTCTGAAATGCCTAAACAGTATCAAATGCTACTTCAGCATCTAAATTGAAACTGAAACCACTCTCCTAAACTCCTATTGTATTCAATGCCAAAAGGATTTGAAAAAAAAAAAAGAATTTGACACAGGAAAGAGGCACCTTCAATGGCCACAATGCTCACTAGAAAAAGTTTAACACGCTTTTTTTTTCTCAGTATAGTTTTACCTTACAATGAAAATGGTCGGCGAAACATAGTAATGATATATTTTGCATGGATAATATGCATAGCAACAATATATAGCTCAACCGATGGCACTCAAAGTAATGATTCCAGAAGAAGATAAAAAAGGATGCAACAATAGTTTCAACTATGTAGAGTGTAACTCAAGATGGGCTCTCTCTCTCTTTCCTCTGCCCTCTCCCCCAAATGTAATGAAATGGAAGTACCCTAAATCAATGAAGAAAAGTGCATATGAAATTGACAAGTAAAGAAGTAAAGCTCAGGGTGTATTCATCAGTTATGAAATAACAGCAAACGAAGACAATAGAAAAGGAATAGCTATAGATTGTACCTGTGACAGGAAAGATTTAACTCAAATATTTGATAAAAAGATATTCACCACCAAATCACAAGGCTGAAAGACACTCAGGGTTTTTTGAACAGCAAACTCACAAGGATAAACGATAATCAATTTCCAAAATATCTGGCAGGCCATTGTCTAAGAATAGCACAGTAATAGCCTACAAGTTTTGTTGCTCTGGACTGACCAAAACATGCAATAAGGGTGTGCATGGTACCATGAGGTTATACAACAACAAAAACATGGAAAAAGAAACAGAAATATTAAATTTGCAAATAGGAATGAAAATCTAACCTGTACAAACTTGGCAAAACCAGAACCTAGGGGGGATCCATCATATAAAGCAATACAAGCCCCATTTAATAGTGAAGCATACACCAACCAAGGACCCATCATCCACCCAAGGTTAGTGGGCCAAGCAACAATATCACCTTTGCGGATATCCATGTGGCACCATGCATCTGCAGCGGCTTTGAAAGGAGTTGCATTGGTCCATGGAATGGCCTTTGGCTCCCCTACACCGGAAAATATAACTATTCATCATGCAATCTTTGACCAGCTTCAAAGACCGTTATTCTGCTAACTTCTGGAATTGGATCAATAGTTTATTTAAATCATGTTTGATTAGGCTTAGTTGCTTCTCACCAATCTCCAAGTCAACATAATGAATGGTTATATTAATACTCGCACACTTTGTGTGGGTTTTGGTCATATTTTTTAGTTAACTTGTGTTTTTTTGAAATATTATTATTATTATTATTATTAAATTTAAATATTACTTTTAGATAATTTTGAATATTAATATAAGGAAAATATATGGACATGAAAAAATAATAAAAAGATATTATATGTATTGGTCTTTATAAATTTTAATATGACCTATAGAATAATAAAAATACAATAACATGGAAAAAAAAAATTGATGCAGTGACTCCATATAAATTTAGTTTTTGAGTGAGTTACTTGACCCATGGTGAAAAATTTTCTAAACTCTTGAATTCAGCTTTATTATATATATATATATATATATATAGAGAGAGAGAGAGAGAGAGAGAGACGTATCAAATCAAATTTTAAAATTGTGTCAAATTAATATTTTCAACATTAAGATTCATTTGCAAATTGGACGAATCCAACGGAAATACATATATCTTAACTAGGAAACAAAATTAAGAATTAAAAGACGAACACCAAAACCTGTCACAGAGAACAACTTTCCAGTAGACATTTTCAAAGAATTAACCTCTCTTGGCCTATCACAGCTTTCAATTTGTAATAATAACCTAACTGAATTACTTCAAAACAATGAAAACTTTCACTTTTTGCAGGTAAAGAACATATTAAGGCCTTACTCCATAGATGATTTAAAAGCTTCTAACAAGATTCGAGGAATTTATTTTATCTTTTGTGGGAAAAGATTGACATCAAAGATACAGAACTAATCTTGACGTAAAAATTAAACAAAAGAACCAAGACAAAAACCTAATTTTCTACCTGTAAGTTACCTGTAGTTCCAGATGAGAAGAGAATGTTTGAATATGCTTCTACTGGTTGTTCTACAGCAGCAAATTCATCTCCTCTGCAGGTTTGATGTTAAAAATGAGCAGATACAGCGTCAACATCAAAGCTGCACTAATAACGATTTAAAAATAAAAATAAAAATAATCATGCAACTCTTACAAATTTCGTGGATGATTGTTCTACTGAAGCATTGGAAAAAAATGAAATGAAACGCAATTGATATGTTAATTTTAAAATATGCAAATCCAGCAAGAAAGAATACATGTTTTTTTCCCCTGTTTTTATCTCGCAATGCATATGCCTAAAATTTATAAATTATCAAAAGCCAATAGTTCGATAAAATATTTTCTCATGTGTTTTCATGAAGCTACCTACAAGGAGAACTCCTAGATCTTGCTGTAAGTGATTTCAATGCTCAAGATGACTGTCACTGCTGCAGCAGGTATTAAGGAATAACATAACATAAATTTCTTTTCTATAATCCTAGGAAAGAATATTAAATGAAACAAGATACCTCTCACCATCAGATTATTAAGAATTTCATACAGTTATAAATTGCTAGGCAAGAATTCAAAGCATCTATACAGTGGATACTTTTCTGCTTAACGTTTTACAAAATACAAAGTCTTAGTTGCTTAACACAAATACCATGTATCCCACCAAAAAACTATGCATATTCCTATTTAACGAACAGAAAAAAAAAAAGAAAAAAGAATAGATAACCATAGATTTGGGTTGGCCCAATAATATCAATCAAACATTTGAGACAAGAAAGCTTACCTTAGACTCTGGACTCTTTCTAGGAAATCATGCCAAGAAATGTCTCCGTCACGCAATTTCATGCTGAAACTAGAACCTTTTGTAGGAATAACAATTGCCATAGGTGATTGAGCATCCACAACTCTACTGCAGGAAGTTATATTGTTAGATAAACAGTTGCTCGGGAAGAGGGGGGGGTAATCTAACCAAAGGCTAATAAGAACTTCACCTGTACAATGGAATACTTTTGTCACCTCGAATTATGAGATCCTGAACAAAAAGGTTCATATATCAAATGGTTGAGAAGAAACATAAGTTTATATAAGGAAATAATATCAAAAAAGAAAATTAAGGTGGCATTCATAAAGCATGATAAGAACAGATCACCTCAATGGTTGGTTCACATTAGCAAAAGCAATACATAATTACAGCAATATAAACAGAATAAATAAATAAAAACTTCTATCATCTTTAAACTACAAGCTCATCAGAAACTTGAATCAGTACTAATAGGGTGGTCTACAGGTAAAAGTAAAAGAGATTATTTGAACAGGTACAATCATAACAACCTAAAGGAAGACAGTAGAAAATCAACAAAGTTCCACATAAAAATCATAACCTCATAGAACTACTCAATCTGTTCTTTTTTAAACATATTTGTGGATCCAAAAAGCCAAATTCTCAACCTTGGCTCAAATAAATACCAACAGAGACAGCTTAGTGATGGATAGGGAAGGTAAACAAATCTCCTTGACTAGACTAATAAACCCTAGTATGTTTACTTTAACATCTCAACAAACAAATTAAAAGTATAAAAATTTCCAATCTGATGATATAAATGTATGATGTCAGTAAGTGGCTCCATCAAGTGAGCCCAAACAGTGTGTTCACAGTTGCAATCTTTGGTGATGCTTATGTAATGTAATGATTTGTAGTCCCTCCTAGCCTCATATATAGTTATCACTGTTTAGAATGATTCAAGTAAGCTCAGATACAAATTCTCACTTATAATTTTTGCAATGCTGAATTAGTAAATCATCATGGTAGACTTCACTAAAGAAATCTCATCATGCCGACCATTGGTATATTAGTTGCAAAAGGGGGTAAGGACTAACATAAACATCATTAGCATAACTAGTAATCATATATTTAATTTACTAATGACAGCTGTAACTATAATAAAATCATGTTGATTTTACATTCTTTATGTAATATGACAAAACATATGGAGACTATTGGAGCTTAAATACACATCATCAGACTAAACTCTATCCGCTTCTCCTGCAAAAACTCACATATAAAGGCCAAACAAGAAGATGGAAAGCAAAATATGAAATAAAAAGACCACCAGGTAATTCCAAAAGTGCTTGAATTTAACACAAATATAACCATGAAAAAACAAATAAGAATGAAGTTTCATATTTCAATGAAAAGAGGGACATGATGAACCTGAGTAAATATCGCCTTTGCTTCTGAAAGTTTCAGCCTTGTTGATATCTCCAGAGGAGCAAAACTATCTGCAATAGATACAACTACATATCCTGCCAGAACAATGGCTAGGTAGATAAGCACAGACTTCACATTCATTGGCATATCAATTGCAATTGCAGATCCTCTGTCCAAACCCAATGCATTGAGTGCATGTGCAACTAACCTACAAATTTTAATGCAAAAGGAATCTTGCTTTAGACTTGGTTAAAAATTAGGAAATAAAGAGCACCTTGTAAATTCAATATTCAACAATAAATCAGCCTCGTTATAGTATAAAATGTTAATAATTACGAAAATGAGTGAATTTCTAGGGATGGCAATGGGACGGGGCAGGGGCGGAGGAACCATCCCCATCCCCACCCCCGCCTTAGTGGAGAATCCCCATCCCCGTCCCCGTTTCACATACAGGGATAATTTAGTCTCCATCCCCATCCCCGTGGGGATCCCCGTTCCCCACTTAAATTTTGTATTACTAAATTTGTTTATATTTATAAAATTCATAAATAATAGCTAAAAATATAAAAAAAATTATTTAGAAAATATTAATAAATTCAAACAAACAAAATATCAACCAAATATAATTAAAATATAAATATTTTAATACATCAAAAATATTCAGTAACATTTTTTAATAAAACATTAAAAATTCAACATATATTAAATTCTGAGTACTTGAACAAATTTAATCTAATAAGTGCTTTCAATAAACTCCAACAATCTCATAAAAATTATTTATTGAACAAATTATTCCTTATATATATATTATTAATTAATATAATTTTATATAAGGAATAATTAAATAAATATAATAATTAACTAAGTATAATAACGGGTCTCCACGGGGACGGGGATGGGGATTCCCACGGGGTGGGGAATACACTCC
>CANXYC012252067.1:0-18148 GCA_948193065.1 Aleurites moluccanus
AGTATAATATATTTATGGGTTGTATAATTATATTACAATTAAGTATATTAGTGAGTTTTGAGCCTGTTTTATATTAACTTATAGCTCAAAACAAATTTAGGTTTATTTTTATCTTATTAAAAAGATTATCCTTATCTAGGAAGATTATCATTATCTAGGAAATTATTCTAATCTAGGAAGATTATCCTTATTTAGAAAGATTATTCTTATTTAGAAAATTTATCTTATCTAGAAAGTTAAAGTTAGAGTTTTCATGTAAACTAGTCATTATAAATACCTAGCTATTTATGTAAAAAAAGTGGATTTCAGATTTTTGTTTAATATAAATTTTGTGAGAAAATTCTCTCAATTTTGATTCTTGTTAAGAATCGTTTTGAACTTATCAAAACTAACCACTTTGTGGCGTTCATCAATTATACTAAGGTTCTCTAGCACAAGTTACTATTGGGTCAAGGTTTCTTGTTCAAATTTGATTTGGCTTTCCAAGGGGTGCATAACATGTGTAAAAGTGTTGGGTCTCAGAGCAAATCGATTGGGGTTCGTATCATATCCCATGTCGAATAATGGCAAAATATATAAAATACTTATAAGTGAGTGGGTATTGGGCCTAACACAAGTCAGTTGATTTTGTATAAGTGGATTTCAATACTTGCCCACTTATAAGTCCACATATGTACGGACCCACGGATCTTAATATAGTATCGGAGCTTCATGCCCAAAAGGGCTAAATTTTGGAATCCATATTCAAGCCCTAGTTGTTGGATTGATGATGATGTCAGTCCGGACTGAAACTGAAGAAGAGTCAGTCGGTCCATTAGTGAGCAAGTATCAACCGGCTTATTTATGTTAGGCTATGGGCCAAACCCGGTTGCACTTGAGGGGTGTATTGAGAAAAGTATCCCATATCAAATAATGATAAAATATATAAAAGATTTATAAGTGAGCGAGTATTGGTCCTGACATAAGCCAACTGGTTTTATGCAAGTGAGTTCCAACACTTGCCACTTATAAATCCACGTACGAGCCAATGGAATTTAATAAAACCTAACTAACAACTACACTAAAACATAAAGAAAAACATAAAATAGTGAGATCCACAAGGAGAAATTCATAGCTCCATGGATCCACTGAAATTAAATAGAAATCAAAGAAAAAGAAAAAGAAATTAACAAAGCCAAGGAAAAGCTCCATGGCGGCTGTAGTTCTTGATAGTCTTTAGTGCAAGAGGACCAGCCCTAAAAAGACTAAGCAACCCTAAAATGAGCTGAAACAGAAGTATTTATAGTGCTATTGTTGAGCTGGAGGGAGCCGGGGCCACTGTTGAGCTGGAGATGATCAATGCTTGTGGAGTCAAGGTGAGAGCTTCACCAAAGCCCATTTGATGAGGCCAAAGTTATTCCACATTGTTGCTGCCTTCAACGCTGTTGGAGGTGATCAATCCTTGCATGAGCTTTGCTTCCTAAGCCTGCAATTGTTGGCTCCTCTGCTGTAGACCAATTAAGCTTGAATCTGCTTCCAATTATTCCCTTCTTGCTCCATTTTACTTGGGTCCTGGAAAAACAAAAAGAGAACTAAATGAATGCAAAAAACAACATATATGTTCCTGTTGTTAGCACATATTCCCGTATATTTTATTTATTCAGGAATTAATGTATTAGTTGTCATATTCTTGTATAGTTGACTTACCTTAAGTAGGTTAATATAATGTATTTTGTATAAATGCCTTTGACATATATGAACAAAAATCAATTCATCCATGTATCAATTATTTGTTTATTCTTAATTAATTACTATAGACTCCCACCATAGATGTGTTTTATTTATGACCTTCAAAAGTGAATTATGTAAATTCCTTAAAATGTTGACTTTTCAACAATGATGATTTATTGCTTCTGTTGTTCCTTGTATCCAAGAAATTTGTTGTAACTCTTTACCTTTTATAGCTCCAGGACATTCTTCTGCTTTTGCTTTTTTGGAAAAATGCCTGTTATTTCATGGGTTTAGTTCTACAAAGCATACAAGCTAACAATTATAGGTTATAAGGAAAGGTCCAATGGTGCTTGGCACTTATATATCTGATTTCTATATCTACAGATGATTCTTTTCAGAGACATTATTTGTTATCTCCCAATGTGGTGGAGAATGTCTCCAATACAGCCAATAATACTTCATCGCAAAATATGCCTAGTTGTGAAAGTTACAAAGCAGAGTTGGCCCTATTAGATCTTTTTTCTGGTTGTGGTGGAATGTCGACGGGATTATGCATTGGTGCCAAACTTTCTTGTGTTGAGCTTCTGACGGTATTTTCCTTGAATAAAGAAGTTACATTTCTTAGTGTTTATCCTTGAGCTACCTCCAATTTGTTCTTTATTTTTATGTAGTTTCTCATTTAATTTTAGAGATGGGCCCTTGATAGTGACAAGTCTGCATGTGAAAGCTTGAAGTTAAATCATCCAGAAACACATGTGAGTTTAGCAAATAAAAGTCTACATGTGCCTTTTATTTGATTAGCAGTTTTTATAAATACTTGGATATATATAAGATGCTATTATGCTTATTTTATAGGTTAGAAATGAAGCTGCTGAGGATTTTCTTGAACTATTGAAGGAATGGGAGAAGCTATGCAAGCGTTATGCAGTCAAGAACATAGAAAGAAAACATTGTTCCTCTAGAGTAGCCATAGAGGATGAAAATTCTCTAAGTGATGTTGACATTGCCCCGGGTGAATATGAAGTTTCAAGACTTGTTGATATTTGTTATGGTGATCCTGATGAGACAGGAAAACGTGGACTGAAATTTAAGGTACCTCATGAAAAATTACCTTTTTCTATAAGTTTGTTGGATAGTGATATTATCTTTGTTGAAAGCTTCATGATTTGAGAGACATATAGTGTATTTCTGCTATTACGGGTGTCTTTGAGTTAACCAAATATGCCATTCCCTGTGGTTGTAATTTGTTTTGAATGCCAGGCCTTGTTAAGGGCACCTAAAAATATAACATATCATCTTGGTTATCTTCTTTAGCATGTTACATATACTGAAAAACAAATAACAGAACTTATGTTATTGGACTGCAATTGGCAGTGGAAGCCATAATAAGAAAAAATATATGAGCTGAAGTTGTGGCTAACATAAACATAAAAGCTATATTGGTCTTAATTATTCATATATCATAAGCAAAGTAATCCTCTCTCATTACACAATTATTTGCAGTTAATGTGACATGTATCTGATAAATTAACTAATCTGTTGTGTTGTATTATACAGCTTTTGTACTTTCTGTATATATATAGAACACTGTTTTCATATGCCAACACCTCCAATTAATAGTTCTACGGATGCAACTAAACTATATTTATGTCTGCAGACATCTCCTGGATTTTATAATTTACATATGTCGCAGCCATACTCTATAATAATATGTTCCCTCGTGGATGAAACTATTATTCTGTCATTTATGAAAACCTTCAACTGAATATCTGTCCCAAGGTTTGGGTATTAGTCCTTGACCAATTGTGATCATCTAAGAAGTCCAACAGTGGTTGTTAACTTATTGAAAAATTTTACTTGCTCAAATCAATTTAAATGCTAACGTCTAAGTTATTGTGAACAATAAGTTCATTTAATTAACTTTTGCTAGATACTGTAGTTTGTTGTATTTTTTACTCAATGCTATTTCCCTAGGTTCATTGGAAGGGTTATAGTACAAGTGAAGATACCTGGGAACCAATTGAAGGCTTAAGGTATCCTCAGTGCAAGTATCATAAATTTCTGATTGGGTTGTGAAACTGTTACTTAATATAATCAACTTTTTAGGAACTGCCAAGAATGCATAAGGGACTTTGTAACATATGGCTTCAAGTCTAAGATCTTGCCTCTTCCTGTAAGTTCTATTTTATTGTCAAGAAAATCAGGTTGCTTGCTTTCCTCTTTTTATTTTTATATTTTTTATTTTTTTAATAAATTTTTTGGGTAAATCTTCAACTAAGCAATGGAAAAATCGGTTTCAGGGTGATGTTGATGTGATTTGTGGTGGACCTCCGTGCCAAGGGATTAGTGGCTATAATCGTTTCAGAAATGTCAATTCTCCATTTGCTGATGAAAGAAATCATCAGATTGTTGTCTTCATGGACATAGTGCAGTTCTTGAAACCTAAATTTGTATTGATGGAAAACGTTGTTGACATTCTTAGATTTGATAAAGCTTCTTTTGCAAGATATGCTTTAACCCGTTTGGTACATATGAAATACCAAGCAAGGCTTGGAACCATTGCAGCTGGTTGTTATGGTCTTCCACAATTTCGGCTGCGTGTTTTCTTGTGGGGAGCTCATCCTAGTGAGGCAAGTTTCTAATTTCTTGGCTTCCATCAACATAATGAAACTTTTAGGTGCTGCATGATGATTTCTGATGCCAAACTTTAAATCCAACTAGGTATTTCTTGGGGAAAAATAAAAGAGAAAGGAACTTTTGCTTTTATGTAGTGTAAGCAATGCTACATGCTTAAATGTGCAAACTGTTCGGACTTATTTGATTTTTCTCTTGTAAATGGTTCCCTCTCACATCCATCTTTTCCCTTTAATATTGTATGCTCCCCTGCTTTTCATAGAAGTTAACGAAATGTCATTTTATTGACTATCCTGTTTCTCTTTTCTTTTCCTGGTTTTATTTTCCTTGCTGCAGAAACTACCCCAATTTCCACTTCCCACTCATGATGTTATTGTCAGATATTGGCCCCCACCTGAATTTGAGGTATCAATTGTCTTTCAGTAAGTTTGCAGGACGATAAAAACATGCATTGTACACCAATATGATTAATTTAGCATTTGTATTGCAGCGGAATACTGTTGCTTATAATGAAGACCAACCTCGTGAACTAGAAAAGGCCTCAATTCTTCAAGATGCCATTTCTGATCTTCCACCTGTAATCTTATCATATTCTATACTCTATTTCACTGCTTATGCTGCTTTAATGCAATTTTACCATTCTCATCTAGCTTTATGTTATAGGTCACAAGCAACTGGACCTGTGAGGAAATGACATATGGAAAGCCTCCTGAAACAGAGTTCCAAAAGTTTATAAGGTCAACACATTATGGTAACATGATATATCCTCTGATAGCAAAATTTGGTAGAATAACATTCCTTCAATTGCTTCCGTCCAAAAAATGGAAAAAAAGAAAAAGAAAAATTTCAATTGCAAAATTAATAAACAAATTTTTTTTTTTTTTTCAGAAACAAACAAATTTTCCTTTTGTACTTCTGCTTTCTAAATTTGGTTAATGAAATATAATTATCTGTTAGTCAAGATGAGCCCCTTGTTATATCCTGAGCAGATCAAATTAGCCTCAGTAATGCTTAAAATTATGCAATTATTCATCAATAGTATGTGATATTCAAAGTTCAAGCACCTAATTTCCTAGTGGTGGTCTAAGTGATTTTAAGTCATGCTTTGGTTATAGACATCTCTTCATATCATTGTTTTATGGTTCTTATTTCCAACCACTTGAGATTTAATTTATTGCAACCAACTAATCACGTAGTATTTTTCTTTCTGAATTGGAATTTCAAGATTCTTATTCTATCTCGGAGTGCCTTTTATATGATTATAGACATTGCTGAGTGACAATATACTAAATGTATCCTGCCTATTCCTTAATATGCTTGCTCCATGTACTTTAGTTTATACTTCTGTTATCCATTGTTTTTGTAGAAAGGGTTTTCTTAATTATGCTTGCTTAGGCTAGAATTTGTCAGATATCTATATTCTTATTTCAATTTTTTTTTTAATCCAAGAAAAAGAGAAGATGATGTCCATCCTAGAATTTTGGGCTTACCCATTAAACTTTAGTAGAAATTTATGTTGCTAATTTCAGTCTTTTGATATTACATTAAGTGATATCCATATTCTTCTGCATTTTATTATGTATTGCATGCGCATTCACTTAAATTGATGCTATTTTGGCCTTGTATATTTTATGGGCCTTGCATCTATTTTTATATTTCACTATTGAGCGAGAGATAGAGGGAGAGAGATCATGAAGCCAAGTGCTGACTCCTTTTCTTTTTTTGCTCTCTCTCACTCTCTCTCTCTTTGCGGCTGACTAGAGATGACTGGTTCCTCCCTGGGAGACACTACAAAAATCAAGAATTTATTATATGACCATCGTCCTTACACATTGACTGAAGAAGATTATGCTCGACTTTGCCTAATTCCTAAAAGAAAGGTGGATATATTTGCATATTTTTTTTATTGATATTCTGAGTTTTTGTAGCTGTTTTTCATTACAATTTATAACATTTGTAGGGAGCGAATTTCAGGGATCTCCCTGGTGTAGTTGTAGGAAGTGATAATGTTGCCCGGCGGGATCCAACAAAGGAGCAAGAGCTGTTGCCATCTGGGAAGCCACTGGTGAGTGGTTTGTTACAGTCCCCTAGGAGAATTAACTTTTTTTTTCAATAAATAAACACACAGGAATAGGAGACTGTAATCTCCCTCAGAGCTTTGATGTCATTGTGGGCCTTTTGGTTTGCACTTTAAGATAACTGCTTGAGAAGATATCTAGTGTGAGAAACAAACCACACTATATTTTATGAATAATATTGCAACATCTTTGCTCACCTATTTGCTTTATGTTTGCATCCTGATAAGTACCCTGTAATTGACATCTAGAAGGAGCAACTTGTTTGTCCATCTTTTATTTATTTGTCACCTAAATAGTTCTGCCTGCTGACCCTCATTAACTTCACATCATCCTTCAATTTTCCTTACTAGCCTTGGGTGACCTGTATAGAATGTTTGCTATTAGCTTGGTTTATGTTAGTGGTTTCTTTGTCTCTTGATGTTATTTTCCTTACTAGTCTGGGGTGACCTTTATAGAATGTTTGCTATAAGCTTGGTTTATGTTAGTGGTTTCTTTGTCTCTTGATGTTATTTTACTTTTGTAGATACGGGTTGTTTCGAGTACTTAGTGAGTAATGTTGCGTGTAAGTAGTGCTCAAGGAATAATTTAGAGGAGTATGCAGTATCAATGGACATAGATGTCAAATGACAGATGAAGAATAAAATAAAATACTCAGTCAAAGTGATATATCAAAGAATACTCAATTAAGATATACATCAGGATGTATCTAGAAGAAATATATATATATATTGAGGTAATAGAATGTAGAGAGACATAATCTAGTAAGGTAAGCTCCATGTATAGTTTAGTTAGAGATAAATGGACAAGTGATATATACCTAAGGGTGTTCATGGTTCGGTTTTTAAATACTTCAACTCTTAACTAAATCAAATAATAATAAAAAAATATAAAAACCAAAGTTATTTGGATTTGATTTAAATAGTCGGTTTAGTCGGTTTGATAAAAATAATAATAAATAAAATAAAAAATTAAAGAGATTATGAAATTTAACAAATATTAAAATAAAATCACATTAACAATTAATCTTATCAATACTATAAAAAGAAAGTTATGTACTTGAAATTTTATAGTATTATAATAATAAAATTAAAAAAATATCCTCAAAAAAATCAGTAATGATTAAAATAACAATATAAAAATCCTCCAAAATATAAAAATTCAGGTTAAATTGTAACTTGTAAAAATAAAAAGGAAATTTGAAGAGTTATGGATAGATGGACAATCAATTTAAATAGATTATAAAACTATTAATTAGAGTATTTAAAAAAAAAAAAACTATCCAATAACTCTCCAATTATTGTTATTTTAAAGAATATTAGAGTATATATAAAAAAACGTAATTTTATCGTATTATTAGTTTGGTTCGGTTTAATTAGATTTTTATTTTCTTAAACCATAACCAAATAAAAAATTCGGTTTATAAAAATTTTAAAACCGTAACCAACAATGAAACAACCTAAACCATCGTTTTTAATTTAGATTGAATTGGATTGATTTGATTTAGTTTATTTGGTTAATTTTTGTGCAGCCTTATATATATTGTAGAGGGTACACGGTTAACATTTTAACCCATTAGGAAAGGTTATAGAGAGACAAACTCTCTTGAATGAACCCCACTCCAAGTCCACCTTGCCAAAACTCTCTAAATCATCTCATAAATTACAATTAATTTTGAAATTCTGCCAATAATTTAAAAATTATTTCTATTTATCTATAATTTTTAATTTGTTGTTTCTATGTCTAAATCTTATCTCTGCAAGATATTCAACTCTATACTTTTAAATGTTTTTTCTATGGGCATTTTAGAGTTGACCATTAAAACAAAAACTATCAACATAGGATTATTTCTGAAATATTTGTTAAAATAACAAGAAATTGGCAAACAACAAGAGCTTTATTTTGTAGAACATAACTTGTCTGTGAAAAATATTTTCCAAGGAAAAGTTTTTTTGTTTTATTTTATTTTATAAAATGACTTGATCAATTGAATATTGTTTTCAAAGATTTGGAGTACATTGAAGAATAGTAATTTTCTTTCAATATTTGAGGCTAATGATGTTTTAACTAATATGAGATGAAATTATGTGAAGAATAATGTGATTGCCATTATTGATAAGTGATAGCTAAGGATGAACCATGATGATTAGTAGACTGATGGCATGCACCTACGTTGTATGCTTATATGGTCCGTCCCATTTCAAGAAATATAATATAATAATAATAAAACTTATGTAATAATATAACATAGTGGAAGTTTGAAAATATTTTAGGGTCTGTTTGTTTAGGATAAGGATTTGAAATTGAAATTCAATTCTAATTTTCTAAAATTAAAATTATATTAAAATTGTAATTTCAATGTTTGTGTAACATAAAGAATTAAAATTGAATAAAAATTGATGGTAGCGGTGGGACGACGAGTCGATGATGGTGGAGCACCGCCATCCGCCGATGGTGGTGGGGTGGTGGACCGATAGCGCCGACGATAATGGACTGCCAACGGTGATAATGGTGGGGTAGACCGCTGATGCCAGTGATAGGAGACCACTAGTGTTGGCAGTAATGGGGTGGCGGTAGAGCGTCAGCAGTAGTAGTGGTGAACCGCCAATTCTGGTGATGGCAGTAGAGATTACAGTAACGGTTGTAAAATTATAATTGTTATGGGTTGAGAATAAAATTATGAAATTTTTTTTCTAATTATATTACGATTCTAAGGAATTGTGAATAAAATTATATTTCTAATTTTCTTAGTGATGCTAAATATTGAAATTGGAATTCCAGGTTTTTCAAACAAACTCTTACTATTTTCTTAAAAGAGGTCCTTTTCGTTGAAACTAATTCATTTTTCCTTTTACTGGGAAAACAATTTCCATTAATCAATTTTAAAGCTAATAAAAAATAGTAAAACTGAAGTGTTTAAATGGGTACAAATGAGCTGAAGAAAATTGGAATAGTGACGAGGTGATATGTATGGGCATATTAAATTTCATTATTTATATTCTCATCATTCTAAATGATGCTAAAGTAACCGTATAAGTTCAAGTTCTATTTTATTTACTTGCAGGTGCCAGATTTTGCCCTCAGTTTTGAACATGGAAAGTCCAAAAGGTTTGATGGATGGTTCCTTCCGCTGTATTTTTCCTTCCCCCTCTCTTTTTTATTTTAATTAATTGAGTATGTATAGGCCATATGCAAGATTATGGTGGGACGAGACAGTGTCAACTGTGGTGACTTACCCAGATCTTCACAGCCAGGTCTCTCCCTTCTCCTATTTGGGATTATCAAGGATGCGTCTTGGATATTGTTATAATTCCTTGGATCATTTTCAGGCGGTGATACATCCAGAGCAGAATAGAGTCCTAACTATACGAGAATGTGCAAGACTGCAAGGTTTTCCTGATTACTACAGATTTTCTGGGACGGTTAAAAAAAGGTATGATAGTTAATTATCTGACGTATTCTCTTTTATAATAATTATTTTTTTTTCTTGCCCTCAAAAGTATGTACCAGCTACTCTGAATAAACATTTTTAACTGTTTTAACTTGTCAAATTGCATCACAGCCCCCAGAATTATAAGAAAATTATAAATGGACACATTAATGATTGCACGCATTCCATAATAAAATATTTAGAATCCAAGTTCTCCCTTATGCCGGGCCCCATTATATTAACAAAAAAGAAAAATTAATATTGTACTATTTGTCTAAATAAAAAATTAATTGTACTCAATTTTTTCCCTGCTCACTTCCCTGCCCACTTCCCTCTCTCTTTCACAGACATCTCTCCCTTATTGCAGTACTGTCATTTGACTTGCTCACCAACTACATGAACTTTCATCCACTGGTATGGATTCCATTTTTTTACAGCCCATATTTGAAAGTAACTATGCACTAAAAAATTGCCATTGAAAAGCTTAGAGTCTCAAAAATGAAAAACAAGATTCACCGAAGTGAGCTTTCAATAAGTTTTCAAGGGTGGACTTTTAGCTAGAAATAAGGATTCACGGCCTAAAGTGGAGTTGGGTCTATTTAGTTCTAGTTCAGGGAGCTTTGTGATGAGCTGTATGTAAGAGGTGCAAAGGAGGCTACCACCCGCAAAACTGTTGGCAGCGGCTAGGGCTGGCAAGGGGTAGAGGGACAACATCAGACAGTCGCTAGTAAAGGGACACTGTTAGGCAGCTGTGCAGGGCGACTGAGGAGCTTATGAGGTTCTGGCTTTCTGCCTAACCTTGGGTTCGCTGGATCTGTGATGCAGAGGGGGCGAGAGAGGGTGAGAGATAGAAAAGGCGTGGATGAAGAAGAGAGATGGAAATTAAGTTTTTTATTTAGAGTAGTAAATTGTTATTTTCAATTTTGACTAGTAGGAAGTATTGGATATAAAATTTTAAATTAGAGTATAATAATAATAAAAAAAGTTATAATTGAAATAGTGAGTAGACCAAATTAAAATTTTAAATCATTAGTTTTATATAAAATTTATTTTAATGAAATTACCAAAATTTTGTATTTATTTAGGATATTATTGCATTTAAATTTTTAAATTAGGATATAATAGAAAAAAAATAAAAATAAAAATATAGGGTATAATTGAAAAACTGACCAAAGTTGAGGTTAAGAGTCCAATTTAAAATTTCAAATCCTATGTCTGTTCAAGTGAGAGGTGGCATTGATGAACATGAGGAACGCTTTGGTTTGAATTCTAAGACAAGTGAAATTGTTGAATTTATTATTACTATTTACTATTTATATAATTAATTTTTTTTTTTTTTAATAAATGAGGACAACATTTCAACTTGTGCAGTGGCCATGCCATCTTTGATTGCACCAAAGGAAACATGGTCGGCTGTTCGGGAAAGCCTACAAAATAGAATTGGATAATAACGTACTTGGATGGACCATATCGTCTATTAGACTATTTACCAATTCAAATGGATTAAAGTCAAGGCCATGTTCTTTTAACAGTCAAATTGCAAAAGAAACATGGTTGGCTGTTAGGGAAATCCTACAAAATAGAATTGGATAAATTATTATTTGGTAGATTATACTAGTCAGCATCTCTATTTTTAAAAATTAATTATAAACTCTATATTTCACTCTTTTGAACATATTCTTGCTAGTTTTTCTATTAGTCAACAAAAATAGGTCAAATTCCTAAAATACGCTTCAACCCTAAACCTTTACTTCTTTCTCCTTTCCTCATGCATCCTAGCCCACTGGCCATAGCCCATATTTTGGCGGAAAAGTTGAGATAGAGTGCAACTGGAACCTTAAGTTCATTTTCAAGACAAAGAAGTCCCACCCATCTCTCCTCTCTTGATAAATGTTGTCAAACAGCTCCTCTTTTGCTTACCCCTGTTTTTCATCCTTATTTGTGATCTTGAACCCAAACTCATAAATCAAAATCAAAATCCCATTTGAATGGCTTTGAAAGCTTGATCAAGCTCTGCAAAAAGTATGGAGATGGAGTGAATAGAGAATTTAAAAAAATGTAAAGAGTGGCCTCAATCTCAGAAGAAATTATGTTTTCCCTCAAAAGCTTGCATGAAGAGGGTACCATTCTTATTCTAATTCTTGGAGAAATTGTTCCAGTAGGTTTGTTGATTTGGATTTCTCCACTGAAGAAAGATTTTAATTTTAAAATGGTTTAAAAATATGGATTTGGTATCAATTATTTTAATGAAAAAAAAGTTCCACAGTGAATTGGTGAGGTATTCTTTGGGAAGCCGTTTGTAATTTGGATTTCATTTTTTACTTCATTGCCTTTGTATTTAGGCTTTAAAAATTTAATTTGTACTAGATGCCTTAGATTAATAAGAAACTCTTTAAAATTGGTGCAAAGCCTTGGATTTTTTTTTTTTTTTTCATTAGGCAAATAGGAAATTATAGGCCTAATAAATGAGTAAAAGGCCTAAGAAAAATAATAAAACTTCATAAATAATAAAGATTTTGCATAATATATATTTTACTTCCTATTCATAAGTAATAAAGACCCTACATATATATTACTTCCTATTCAAGAAATACAATAAAACTCCGAAATAAAAATGTTAAAGTTTGTAGAAAAATGGAAATAATTTTAAAATTAATAAAGGAATTTCAGGACTAATTTCCATATTTATGGGATGATTTAAAGAATTTGGACTTGGTGGGCTTCGGAGTGGAGCTTGTTGAGGAGAGTCTTGACTTCATTTAACCTTGTTTAGTTGACTTAAATATCACTCGTGAACCCTCAGTCATTTATCTGTTTTATCTCTATCTAAATTATATGTAGAACTCACCTTACTATATTATAATCTCTTTTCCTTATGATTTTTGGCTATCTAGTTGCTACTATATCATTTATTCTCTCACGTATTTCTTTTTGTCATATTTTGTCTCTATAATTATATCACTTCAACATTTTTCTTATTGGACCATTTTGATTCAAAGTTCTATTTCATTTTGCTCCTGCCACACGGTAACTATTTCCACTATGTCCACTCTTCTCATGCCCTCTCTAAGCTATTCCTTGACACTCTACCTCTCTATAATTATTCAAAAAACCTCCTATCTACAAAGTTCAAGGAATTTAAATTTGAAATAAAAACTTTGAAAACCTTGACCATCCCAGGCCCAGGGTGCTTCTATGTCAATTAAGTTTTGGAAGCTATTAGGATGTCTTACTCGGCAGTAACATTTTTTTTAACTTGCCTACCTAAGGGTGACAATTAGAAATAATGATGATGCTGATGGTGAGAGTTGGCTGTGATATTAATTGATGTAAAACCCTAGGTATTCACATCTTAAATGCTTTAATTCAACAAAAAAAAAACTAATTATACTTGATAAAAAGGCCATATATAAAGAAATGAAACAGAAAATATCCAAGGGAACCTACCAATTTACTATTTGGTTTTTTACTATTATAATGATGGCCATGAATAGATAAGCTATTAGATAAGCCCTGTCACAGATAGGATGTGGGATACAATAAAAGGAACATAAATTCCATCACAATATTAATAGTTGAGACAGCAAACTTGATTCAAGTTTGGGCTACTATTTCTTTCTCCTATTTGGTTTCTAAGTGAATGGATTTTTGTTTCAATCTAGGATGTAAACTATTTCTTTCTTAGGATTGGTTCTCAAAATGATTTTCTTTGTATATTTGAATTTCAGTTTTAATCTTTTGTTTTAAATTAGTTGTGCTATAAAGTGCATATATTTAGGTGCATATAGATCTTACCTCAAGGGCTTTCCTCTCTGGAAGGGGTTTATCCATTCTTTATATCAATTCTATGTATAGAATAAACCATGTTGCTCTTATTTGTAAGATTAACATGTATATCAATTCTATGTATAGAATAAACCATGTTGCTCTTATTTGTATGATTAACATGACTATATCTATAGCCTAATTTTCTTATTGCTCTTATTTGTAAGATTAACATGACAATATCTAGAGCCTATTTTTCTTATCTTATTGTTTTATTACTTTCCTTGCTATAATTTGTTGGTGTCTTTTACATTAGAAGCTTTATATTGTAATAAGTTAATTCTTTGTGATAGCAAGAAAATCGATCCAATAACACAAGGAAGCTTACTATCTCTCATGGAGATGCAGATGCTTGAAATTAATTAAATTTTATTTTCATTGAATTTTTTATATTTATATTATTCAAATATTGGAGGCATTACAATTATCAAAAGATGTCGCACAAAATCGTTTAGAGTGAAAATAAAGAATCCATATAGCCGTCTTTAATTAATTTTGAGATTAAAGCCAAGTTGAGTTGAGTATATTATTCAAATATTAATTCAACATATATCAGCCTCTCTCTAGATTGATTATTTGGAGGAAAAACCTCAATATTCATTTTGGGCAATTGAAAATCCATAACACCCTCTTTAATTCTTTCTTATGCAACACTACCTCTATATCCTTGCTTAAAGAATCCCTCATCCATAGTTATCTGAAGGTTACAATGGACTGCTTGCTGGATTGGTTCCCAGTATTGGCAGTCCAACCCTTTGGTTGGTCTGGATTTGATAAACAAGTATATTTCCATTTCAGTTTATATACTGCAAGTAAAAAATATATTTTTCATAACTCACTTTTCTTGATTGAAATGTCTACAATGCAATTCTGTATGTATCTTAATTTCTTTGGTCAACTTCTTTGTACTTTGTTCAGGTACCGCCAGATTGGGAATGCAGTTGCTGTTCCTGTTGGACGAGCCTTAGGATATGCACTTGGGATGGCATTTCAGAAACTCAGTGATGATGAACCACTCATGACACTCCCTCCTAAGTTTTCTCACTCTAATAATCTCCAATTAGCTAAGTCATTGTTGCAGAAGACTGAATAGAATTCTTGTATGTAACCTGCCATTCAACTAATCTCCACAAGTCAATTCATGTGTGCTTTTCTTCTGTGCTAGATGGCCTAGCCTGGTTCCTGTCCTGTACAACTTAAGTGTGATTATGTGTTTAACTTCTGAAATTTGTTATCCTATGGTCGTTGAAGCTTCTAATTTTACATCAAGTGAAGATATGAAACGCTACTTTTTTTTTTTCAAAATATTTGTAGTGTAAACTACAGATGCCCACAAGACAACAGTTGAATGTAGTCCTTTTGAGCACTGCTGGAAATGTAATAGAAGTTTGTTACAAATATTCAACCGTGCTTCCTGGTAGAGGGAGATCTGAGATGCCAAAGAGCTTATTTGTGATTGAGGACAAAATGCTAAGGCCTTCTTAAAGGTTGATGGCTTCTTATCAAGATTTTAAATAACCAATAAATGACTCAAATAAATATTAAGTTCTTCAATCAAATATTATTATAATCCTACGTCCAATAAATTATATTGACAAATATAGTAAAAAAAAATTATTTATTATAAAATTTGAAAAAAAAATTACCCAATATGTCATAGGCATGGCTAAAACAATGCGGATGCATCCGAATTCATGAGTTAAATATATTTTCATCTCCAAAATGAAAGGCCAAATACATATTTTCTCTACAAACTTATTACCATTGGTCACTTTACCCTTTAATTTAAAAAATAACCAATTTAATACTTAAATTTAATAAATTGAATTTATTGAGTTACCCATTTATTTAATTTGGAGGCGCATATATTGCACATGTGCATACGTGGCAAATGATTAGTGAATCATTTACTTTTTTTTTTTCTGATGTGTGATAACTTTTTGACTATCGAAGCGCAATTACTTTATTACCCCTATTTAAATTCAGATTTAGAAGAAAAAAAATAATAAGTAAAAATCTGGAATAACAAGTCACTTATATAGTAATCTTTTGTTCTAGTTTTCTTTGGTTTTTGGTATCAAATTCATTTTTAATTAAAAATCTGAGCTCAAAGAAAATAAATTAAAGAATATGATTAGAATGAAGAGATTTGGAAGGAATTGTTGGTGAAGTTTGATAAAGCAAAAAAAAGGAAGAGACCTAATTTAGCGAAATCCGAGAAGAGTTCCCCAGAAGGGTATGGTTAAAGGTTCAAAAATCAATGGGTGTCCTCATGGGTGGGAATCACACTTCCTCCATAAATTAATCTGATAACAACAAATTGACGACGGTGGTCGGCAACGACAAGAGAGCGCACCTGTGAGGAGAATGAGACGGTGATTGGCAATTTGAAGGGATAAACAGATAAGCGACGATGAAGAACAAGGAAGAGGAGGTGGTTCCAATGAACTGCAGTGGGTTGGAGAGAGAGAGAGGAGGTAACAAGCACAAATCGTGTTTTCATTTTTAATGGTTATGGTTGTTTTAAACTTTTGATAAATTTTTAATGGATGGTTTTGGAATTGGAATCCTAATACCAGCAAAAGTAACATCATTATATCAGAGGGGTTTTGGAGTTAAATGTTTGTTGATAATAATTGAAGAAATTACATTATGGGTTTTTAATTGGAAGGATGTTAAAAGTATTGAGTTTTAATCGAGTGGGTTGATGATAATTGAAGAAATTACATTAGAGTCTCTGCTATTCTGCTTTTAGTTGAATTTGAAGGACAAGAAAGGAGACAGGGGGTTGGAAATGAGGAAGAAAGAGACAATTTTAATTTTAACAATAAAATAATTATTTTTAATTAAAATAAATATCAGATTTTTTTTAAAAAAATTTATGAAAATGTTATAATATTTTTTATAAAAATAACTCTCCATTAATTTTAATTAAAATTATGACACTTATTTTTTATAATAACATTAATATTCTTATTTGATTTGAGGAAAATCAAAAGTTACATAATAAGAACCGCATCATCTTATCCTTTTTTCTCGAAAGTTTTTAACTTAGTAGTGTTAACTTTTTTATTTTTTCAAACTATTCTTCTCCATCATTTGAAAGAAAATGCTATTTTTTTCAATTGTTTTTTTCAAAATTTTCTTTGTTATTTTCATTTCACATTTTAATATTTTTGTTTGCTTCAAAAAATTTTATCTTATTCTTCTTAGTTCCGTTGTCAACTTTAAGATCGTGCATAATCCACATTATTGATCTCATTTTTTTCAAATAACTGGAAATGACCGGTGAGAAGAAAAAGATAAGGTTATTTTTTTTTTTAATTTTATTCATATTTCGATAGAATTTTAACTACGTATCGACTGATGTATCTAAGTTTAAGATTTTCTAAGGTCGATAATTTAAAAAGCGATAAAATCTATTTTGATATGTAATTTGCATTAATATATATATTTTAGGATTTCAACATTGTTTCGACCCAAATATTAGTCGAAAAAAGATATTAGATCGAAACAAAGTCGATAAATAATGAACTATCTTAATTTGTTTTTTGTTAGCTACTTTTATTCATTAGATCAACATTACATTTACTGTTGACTTTGTTTGGACATGTCTTGACTTTATTGACAATCGAAACAAAGTTGAAAGAGTCAAAATTATGTATAATAAAGATTTGTTATTATTTATTTAATTTTTTATGATTTGAGGGTGCTGCTAAGGTATCAGATGAGATAATATGGAAGATAACAATTTACTCATATTTTCATAGAGTAGTAGAATTAAGGAGACTACTAAGCCCTCCCCAACATCAATTGTGTAAAGCCCATGCATGTGCTGGTCTGTTTTTTGATATACCAGATAATCAAGTGTTGTATCTGCAGATCATTCATTATATTCTGCAAAATGTAGTCGAGCCTAAACATGCAGAATAATTAATTGACTCATCTACAATGTAGTTTAAAATTGGTGGGTTGAGGGTGAAGTTTGGGCAAATTGAATTTGCCTTAGTGACGAGGCTTCCATTTAGTGAGTACAACAATATTTTGCCAGAACAAACACCAAGACTATTGAGAAAATTGGTTGGCATGGAAGTTCCTGGTAGTAATATCAAGGTGAAGGATCTGAAATGATGTTTCAAAAAATTTATATTTATGGACATAGAAGATGAAGAGAGCATTAAGATGGTGTTGGCATACTTTGTGTCGACAGTTTTGCTTTCAAGGGGTGGAAGTATGAGGATGGATACAAAGTTTGGGCATAATTGATGATTTTGAGCAGTGAGACTCATTTAAATAGGGTAGCTATATATTTGATTATACCATGAAGAGTCAAAAAGTTGCAATCAAGACTTTTAAAGATAGTAATAGTGGAACCTACTCCTTAAGTGGCTTCATGTAACACCTAGTATTTGGAATGTTAGAGTAAATATGTGCTCACTCATGATTGTTTGATGAATGTTAGCATGTATATATA
>CANXYC012252078.1:0-18102 GCA_948193065.1 Aleurites moluccanus
GTGCACTTTGGGAGCCCAACTGATAGGGTTTTTATCAGTGTTCCACCTAGAGGGGGCCATGAGCTCTAGGCGCATGCCTGGCCAAGCATGTGTGCACGTTAAGGTAGCAAGGCTACTGATACGTATGTTATGACATGAGATCAATTTTATTAGATGAGATTTGATAATGCCATTCTTTATGGGTATTTTATATTCTACATATGAACCATGATTTGATTTGTAATATGATTTGATATAGCCAAATTATTATGAGCACCCATGTTCCTTCAAGTAAAGCTTATGATTCTTTCATATCTATATGTATAAATATTTGTTCATGACCATGATTCGATATTTAGATTTTTGATTTATAATGTTCATATCTTATTGAGTTGAAGGCTCACTCCTCTTCTGTGGATTTCAGGTGATAGCATAGCTCGTGAAGGAGATAATAGAGAAGATCCAGCTTCTTGATCCATTCTTCCAAGAAGCTTCATTGTAATAATTTTTTAGATGTTTTGTATATTCATTAAATGATACTATGACATGATATGTATTTGGGGGTATACTCTAGAGCTCCGTAGTCAGTCATTGAGGATACCAATATTTTGATGTATGAATTATTACCTTATGAGTACTTTTGTTCCTTAGTGATGTGAGATGTATCTTTTGATCATTAAGGAACAAGAGAGAGCTATGAAATGATAATGGTAAAGATATGCTTAATGTTTAATTGAATGCATAAAAATGATCATTGTATGATAATATAAGATGTTGTAATTGATATAATTGTGTATGAGATTCATGGTATGTGAGTTCTACAGGTTTATGGTGGCCTTAAGCCTACTTTTGCCCTAGGACCGTCGCACCACTAGAGTTGGGGTGTGCAACTTCGCCAATTCCACTTTGAAATAGAGGAGCCAGCTCGCACTACCTATTTCTGCCGAGCTGGAAAACCTTCCTCGTCAACTCGTACTAAACTAGCTCGCAAATGAGCTACAGACATCCAAACTCCTCCATTATTTTTTTCACTTATAATAAACACTTAGGGTCCAACATATCCAAAATTTATATCAAAAGGAGATCTACACAATTTATGGTGAATTTCTAAATTTCACCCAAACTTTACTCTCCAGGTATTATCCGAGCAAGTCTAATTAATTTTGATCTTTCTTGAGCTATAATTATCCAATATCCTTGAATTTTTTTATAGCCATCTATATACACATAAAAGAATATTTTTCATGTTTACACTTTTGACTCACTCAGCCTCTAACATTCTCAGAATAAACAAACATTCTCAGACTTTCTGTAGGAAATAGCGAACTAGATAGGTTCTGGTCGAGGAGGCATATCTCCTCACACACACAAAATTTTACAAAACAGTTCTACAGACTTAGAGATAAGATACAAATCTACAACTCTTATGATTTATATTTTTCCAAATTATTCCTTTAAAATCATGAAAATTGACTCATAAGATCCTTCCTGAATACAAATTCTGAAATTCTCAAGACATTAATCTATCCACAATTATCTCAACAAACATGCATAAAAAAGAAATGTAACAGGTATTACATTCTTCCCCCTTTAATTAAATTCGTCCTCGAATTAGACATTCTTTTAGATAACATATGATGGATCAAGAGATGAAGTGTAATATTAGTTCATTAGATCAATAACTTAAGTGATCGAGTTACTAAGAGATTGTGACACACTTTAGGGGATTAGAAATTACTAAAGAACTTAATGGGCTTGCATTAATGTAGTGATCACGAGAGTAGACATAAAATTAATATAGGTACTTGTGTAGTTGCTTGATAGAGAATTACAGATAATTTAGAGTAATTAATTCATTAACCACAAAAATTGGATAATCAATCATGAGTAAGAAACCATAAAAGTTGAATTGACGAAATCTAAATTCTAGACTTGTTTTGATCATTTATTCTTTGAAAATTCCAACCTCATTAGTTTTTATTTTTAAATATTGCTTTAATTTTAATTCTAAAATCAATTTAAAATTTTGTTTAAATAATAAGGAAAATATTAATTTTGGTATTTGACACCATCACCTCGTGGGAATGATACTTTGCTCATTTCTATTACTTGTGTAAATGATTCTTGCACTTGCAAAACTCCCAACAAGTTTTTGGCGCCGTTACCGAGAGGCTAAAATTGTGTCAATATCAATACAAAAATTTTCTTTATTAATTTAAATGTTTTTTTTTAATTTTTTGAAAAATCTTGCTTATTATTGATTGTGATTGTATAGTTTTATGCGAAGGTCTAGATCGAAAAACCTTGAACCTTTCAATCCAGAGATCGAAAAATTATGCAAGAGAGATCAGAAGGAAGCAAGAAATCGAAAGCAACAACAAACAAGATGCAATATGGCAGATTCAAAAGGTCAAGCTCAAGTAGCTGCTGAAGTAAATGGACAAGGGAACTAGGTGCAACAAGATATTGATAAACCATAGATTCATAATCAACCATAAGTCTGAACCTTGAGGGACTATGTGTTACCAAATCTGAATGGAGCGCAATCCAATATAGCCAAATCGGCTATCAACAACAACAATTTTAAGTTGGACCCTGACCTATTTAATATCGTGTCTAACAATCAATTCAGAGGGGGTCCACTGGAGGATCTCAATGTCTATATACCCAATTTTGTGGAGCTTTGCAACACAATGAAGATTAATGGTATTTTAGATGAAACCATTAGGATGATGTTGTCCTCCTTTTCATTGAGAGACCTGGCTAAGGATTGGCTTAACAAGCATATAACGAATTACTTCATCAGTTGGAGAATGCTTGTCCAAACTTTCTGATGTGGGTCAGCAGATAGAGGATTGGGCCTTACAGTTTTTGGAGAAGCGAGAGAGGGCCTTTCGCGTAGGTCACCTTTAAAAGGCTATAACTTTCAATGCAGGATGAACCACGGGGCCCATGAGTACTCGTTTCGAAGCTCATTAAGAGATCTAGAACAATGTTAGGGAACCAAGTATGGTCCAGTTTTGATCCCAAATTCAACTGTTTAATGTACGAACGGAGCCTTTGAAGTTTTGTGTACGTTTTTGCTTATTTTGAGAACTGTTTTGTTTTTTCTTACTTTGGGCTGTAGCCCTTTAGCCAATTAGGGTTTTTTTTTTATTTTTTTTAGCATATAAATATCGGCATTTTTCCTTGTAAAAGACAGAGAGTTGATGAATAATTAAATAAAACCCTTTCTTTCAGTTTCGGTATTTCTTTGAAATCAACGAGATTGATGCCTATTTCCTAGTATTTCTAAAATTAATAGGTTATAGAAGATTATTTTCGGTATTCGTGCACGAATCAATGGATTATAATAAAATTCTATTTTTCCATTGATACTCCACTGCGTCACTTTCTTAACTAAGTATTTGGGAAAATGCTTAGGTTCAAGAATGATATCCTTAACTTCAGACAACTGGAAGGAGAATCTCTTTATGAGGTCTGTGAGAGATTCAAGGGATTGTAGAAGAGATGCCTGAACCACAGCATAGACAGCTACACTTTGATGCAAACATTCTTTCGAGGATTATCACCGACCATTCAAATTACCTTGGATGCAGCAGTTGGAGGGGCATTGATCAATAAATCGGCGGATGAAGCATATCAACTAATAGAAGAAATTGCTTCAAACAATTACTAATGGACAAATGAAAGGAGTCACCTAAAGAAAGTTGTTGGGATATATGAAGTGGATCAGATGGCAATGGTCAATACTAAGTTCGATACACTCTTTAAAATGTTAGGGAATAATAGCAATGACCAAGTCAATGCCTTCTCTAACACCTTATTAAGTTGTGAGTATTGTGGAGATAACCATGCATCTGTGGAGTGTTCTACTATGGAACACATGCAGTGTGTGTCAAACTTTAATAGACAACCAGTTTAGTAGAGCAACCCTTATATGAACACATACAATCCTAGGTGGAGAAATCATCCAAATTTTTTATGGAGCAATTAGAGCAACCAGCTGAATCCTCCAATACAAGGAAATTAATAAGGGCCATCAAGACCATTTCAGCCTCTGGGTTTCCGACAAAGAAATCAAATGCAATTATAGGAGAATAAGTCAAATCTCGAGGATATTGTGGCAAGTTTGGAGAAGTCAATGTCTGATTCATGAACAGAAATGACTCAACACTTCAGAATCAAGCATCAACAATAAAAAATCTGGAAGTGCAAATGGGTCAGTTGGCCAACATTGTGTCCAACAAAAGTCAGGGTTCACTACTCAGTAAAACAGAAGTGAACCCAAAAGAGCAATGTAAGGCCATCATGTTGAGAAGTGAAAAACACCAAGGAGAGTAAGAACCTAAGAAAGTACAATCCAAGGAAGAATCTCTTAGTGATATGGTCGAGGAAGAGAAGAAAGAAGAGGTGCCTACAACACCAAAGATTCAACCTTATGTTCCACCAATTCCATTTCCTCAAAGGTTGAAGAAGAACAAATTGGACAAGCAGTATGGAAATTTTTTGGATATTTTCAAGCAACTTCACATCAGCAACCCTTTCATAGAGGCCCTAGCTCAAATGCCAAAATATGTAAAGTTCTTAAAAGAGTTGTTGTCCAATAAGAGAAAGCTAGAAGAAAATGCAACTGTAGTACTTACAAAGGAGTGTAGTGCTATAATTCAGAATAAGCTTCCACCAAAGCTTAAGGATTTGAGAAGTTTCTCTATTCCATGCACCCTTGGAGAAACTGAATTTAAGAAGGCTCTAAGTGTCTTGGGTGCGAGCATTAGTTTAATGTCGCTTTTTTATTTGTGAGATGTTGGGCTTTAAAGAATTGAAACTAACCAAAATGATGTTACAATTAGCGGATCGATCAGTTAAGTATCCGATTGAGACTATTGAGAATGTGTTGGTTAAGGTTAGAAAGTTCTATATCCCAGTAGATTTTGTTGTTTTGGATATGGATAAGGATGTAGAAGTTCCACTGATTCTTGGGAGGACATTCTTGACAACTACTGGAGCATTTATTTATGTGAAGTAAGGAATCTTGTCTAGTCAACAATACAACTACAAAGGATGAGAAAGAAAAGGTAGTTGCATATGTTTATGTATTGGAAGCGACCACACCTATGCCATTCCAGAAAAGGTTTAGTTTTGAATTAATAGGTAAAGGTGGATTACTTCCTCCTCCTTCATTGAGCAAGCTCAAACTATTGAGCTAAAATCTCCCCCCACTAAAATTGAGCTCAAACAAAAATGGTGGGACCCATTTAAAACGACAAAAATCTATCCTTATGAAGATATTGAAAGTTCAAATGAGACTTATGAAAATTTTAATATCAATGGACAATGTCTCATGTCATATTTCATGGGAGATATTATGCTAAAAGGAATGGATTATCCCTTGTTTGATCCTCTTGATCAAGGTCTTACCAAAACATCAAGCTAATGATGTTAAAGAAGTGCTTTTTAGGAGGTAACCCATGTTCTAAACTTTAAATCTCTTATTTTCTTTTATTTTATGTTATTTGTGTGACTAACCCCTTATATTACTTTAGATTATTTCTTAATGTTTTAGAGGCAGCAAGGAAGTGGAATGCACCTCAAGTGTACAAATATGGATTCTTCAAAATGGAGTATTTCTTTCTTTCTTTTATTTTTCTCTTTGACATTGAGGACAATGTCAATAGCAAGTATGGAGGAGTTTTAGTTTGTCTTTATTTTTGTGAATACCAATGAATATGCTTGTGTTGAATAATTGATGAATGCCAATGATATATTATAATTGATATTTATGAACAATTTATTGAAATATTTTAGGTTGAGCAACTATCTGAGATAAAAAATTATTTCATTAAAGTTATA
This sequence comes from Aleurites moluccanus, assembly GCA_948193065.1. Taxonomy (NCBI): domain Eukaryota; kingdom Viridiplantae; phylum Streptophyta; class Magnoliopsida; order Malpighiales; family Euphorbiaceae; genus Aleurites; species Aleurites moluccanus. The sequence goes on from CANXYC012252078.1 coordinate 5,833, forward strand.
TTTTGATGAGTTTTGCATTAAATTGATTGAATTGAAATTGTATATACTTATTTAGAGAGGGCTTCTACACAATTTATATCTTCATTTGCCTCACCTACTTTAGAGCATGTTTTTTTGAACTTTTGAGGCGAAATTTTGAATTTACTTTGAAAGAGAGATATGATTTAGGCATTGTTTGTTTAACTCTATTACTTATATCCACCCTTATTTTGATTTTTATCCTTAGTTTACCCCTTTTAACTTTCTTTTCTTTCTATTAATAATCTTATTAATTCCTTACCCTTTTTGTGAGATAATAATGTTAAGTTTAGATTTTTTTTTTTTTTTTTTTTTTGTTAAAAAAGCTTATTTGAGTAATGAATAGGGGAATTTTGAAGTTCTTACTAAAAAGGAGCTTATGAAGAAAGGTGTTGTTCTTGTTAAATCAAAAGTACCACTATGTTGAAAAATAAGTACAGGGGAAGTAAGAAAAAAGGAAAATTTAACAATAAAATTTGCTTATCCTTGAAATATTGTTATAGTGGATGAAAAGTTTAAAAGAAGAAAAATTTGAAGAATAATGATGCCTAAAATGAAATGCTCATATTTTTGAAAAATTCCCTTTATTTAAATTAATGGATTAAAAAGCTTTTAATTATATTTTGCTTGATTATCTCATTTTTGTTCATTTAACTTTTTTTTTTGGATACTAATTTACCCTTATTAACCCCATTATCTTTATTGATCCCATTACAAGCCTAATAAAATTTTATTGATCTCTCTTGATTTGTGAATTCCATTAGTGGAGATTGCTTGTATTAACATGTCTATGAGATTTGTAATTCCATTTAACATTTTTTGATAAGAGGCATTTAAAGATATTTAGTGTGTATATGCCTATTTGAAGTGTTGTGATTGGTTTTATGCATGATTATTCAAGGCATAATTATGATGAGATTTATTTTGAATTTAAGATAGTTGTTTGATTTGAAGTTCTTTAATATATTATTTCTTGAGGTTTAAAAAAAATTGTTCAACATAAGCATGAAAAAATTAAATATCCTTAGTGTGTATAATTCTTAGTTTTCTAGAGGACAAGCAAATATTTAAGTGTGGGGGTATTTGTTGAGTGTTTATTTTAGTAGTTTTTTTTAGGATAATTTAGTTATATTTTATAAGAATTTTATTTTATTTTATTTGATTTGTAAATATTTGATTTAATTTTATTAAATTTTAAAGTTTGAAATTAAATTGAAGATATGAAAATATTTGGTTCAAAAATCAAAATAAATTTGAAGACAATTTGCTTTCAATAATCGGTACTTGATTCTTGGAGAGGAGCAATCCAGTTTTTAGCCAAAACACCCAATTTTTAGCCAAAACACCCAGTTTTTAAATTAAGAAGACACATGAGCAATAACCGATACCTGATTATTGCTCATTAACTACCCAGTTATTAAAGTTATGACCCAGTTATGGGTTTAAAAATGGATTTTTTGGATTTTTTAACTTAAAGAAAAACTCATTTTTTAAGGGCGTGAAAGATTTTCTAAGGAGTCTAGAGAGGAAAAGCTTCAAGAAAAGTAAGGAACAAGCTTCAAATTAAAGAGCTAACAATTTTAGATTGAATTTTGCAATCAACAAGAATTTATTTCTCAACTCTTTTTATTCTTTATTTTTATCTATATTGTAGTATGTTGAATTCTTATTATATTTCATTGAAGTTTATGATTTTTATTTCAATTATGATTTGCTAATTCTTGAATCTAAAATTTAGATGTAGTCAATTGAATTATTTTATGGTTTAGACAATAATTAGTTGATTATCTTGTGATGAATTGAATAATGGTTAGTTTATTGATCTAGGTTTTTAAAGGTGGTCAATCTCATGCCCATCAAGTACACCATCTTATAACCAAAGCTCGTTGTGATGAAAGAACCAATCCCATACCATAGGCAGTACCACAGAAAATCCTCTAGATCTAACTAAAAAAAAGGTCAAAATGGATCAAGGTTCTATGTATGCGGTACCTTGCAGTTGAACAGGGCAGCCTATCTGGGTACTCACTGTTTGTAGATGATTCTTTAGCCAGATCTAAGTCATTCTAAAGCAGAAGTCAGAAATCAAGAAAAGGACTTAAGCGGAAAAGGGTCAATAAAAGAAGAAGTTATTACTTAAAGGATAATTGGGACAACTGACTAGAGCCCTTTGGTCCTACAACAACCATCCAAGTTGTGCAAATCCTCATCCGATTTAAAAAATAACTCAAGCCCAATCTGACTATAGCCTTACCTTAGTCGAATTGATAAGACTAATTAACCCTAAGGCTAAACCTGATCGTAGCCTCTCAAAAGTAATTTGAACCAATCTGATAGGACTAATCAAACTCAAGACTAAATGTAATATCTGCCATTTTTTTGGTTATTTTATAAATTGTATGTTTGTTGAATTAATTTAGGATATAGAAATGTTTTTAAGGAATCCATAATCTCTATTTGCAGGGAGGATTTTGTGAGGCTAATTTCATGATTTTAAAGGAATAATTTGATAAAGTGTAAAACATAAAAGGTGTAGATTTATATCTCATCTTTAAGTTTGTAAAATGGTTATGTAAAATTCTGTGTGTGCGAAGAGTTATGTCTCCTTGACCAGAACCTGTCTGGTTCATTATTTTCTGCAGGAATATGAGAATGTCTATTTTTTTTAGGAATGATTGAGGCTGAATGAGTCAAAAGTGTAAACATGAGAAATGTTCCTTTATGTGTTATGTTGTTATCTGTAAAATTTTAGGAGAATTGGATAAGTATGACTCAGTAGAGAGTGGAATTAATCAAACCTATTTGGATGAGTTTAGGCAGTAAAGTCAAGGTGAACTTTAGAGATTCACCATAGTTTGTGTAGTTATCCTTTTGATTTGAATTTGGATATGTTGGACCTCTGAATGTCTATTTTAAGTGATAAAAAGAATCAGGGAGTTTAGATATTTGTAGCTCATTTTCGAGCTAATTAAATATGAATTGTTGAGGAAGGGTTCCAGCTCGGCAAAATCTAGCATTTGTGAGCCGGCAAATATGAGGTGCTATTTGCAAGCTGGCAATGCGAGCAGGCGAATTGGCAAAGGAGAGTTTGGCGAAGAGGTATTTCCGAGGTGGCATATACGAAGTGGAGTTAGGCGAGGCAAGTTTGGCGAAGAGGCATTGCCGAGGTGGCATATGCGAAGTGGAGTTAGGCGAGGCAAGTTTGGCGAAGAGGCATTGCCGAGGTGGCATATGCGAAGTGGAGTTAGGCGAGGCAAGTTTGACGAAGAGGCATTGCCGAGATGGCATATGCGAAGTGGAGTTAGGCGAGGTGGCATATGCGAAGTGGAGTTAGGTGAGGTGGCATATGCGAAGTGGACATGCGAAGTGGGATTGGCGAAGTGACATTTGCGAGCTGACTTATGCGAAGTGGGATTGCCGAGGTGGTAATTAGCGAAGTGGCATTGCGAGCCGGCAATGCGAAGTGGTATTTGCGAGCTGGCTTATGCGAGGTGGCATTGCCAGAGCGGTTTGGAGAGGCGAGCTGGAGAGGCAGATTTTGAGGCAGTAGCCTATTTAACCAGATGCCCAGTAGCGATTTTCTTCAAGATTTTTCCTTCTTCTCTTCGTTCTTCTTCTGTTATTCTCAGATTTGTTCCATTTATTTTCCAATGCATTAATACGCAAAAATAATGCATCAAATCACTAAATTATCATATTTTGAGGCATTAATCTTCAGTTTTAAGCAAATTTTCTAAAGGAAATCAGTTTTGGGAAAATAAGATAATTTTTCTTCAAATGTCATTATCTCTATAGATTAATAAATTCTGGTAGTTAGGATAGTTAATTATAGGTATATAAGATTTATTACAAGCATTTTGAGGATATTAATTGTAATTAATATGGGAGAAACCAGAATTTATGAATTATTATGAATAGTGACGTGAACAGTAATTTCAAAATTAAATTCAGATTTTTCTTTAAGAGATAAATTAAATTGATGTTGGGAATCAAAAATAGAAACTATAAGATGGTTAAAATTATAAGGAATCATATTATGTATTATTGATTAAGGAAAACTCTAATTTTGAATATTTGGGGAAATTTCCATAAGAGAAGAGAACTCAAGAATTTGAGGAGATTATTGAATGAGCAAGCTTTTGAGGGAAATACAAGGATAAATTTGTATAGAGATAAGTATGAACATTGCATATGCATATTATTTCTTTGGAATGATTTGTCCAAGCCTTTCCTTCTCAAATATGATATTGTATTAATGACCTATTAATTAAAGTTTCCATGATATTTTCAAACCAATGATAATTGTTTCATGTGATTGCTATATTTATCTTGTAAATAACTTGGTCATCTTTCCTTGGATCAAGTTCATATGAAACCTATTCGTTAACTTGATTGAATTTATGTTATATGTTAATGGTCTTGTGACCAATATGTTTCTTGTGAGATTGCAACCATATGACCCTATGGATAGAACGCTCTTCCCAATGAGAGTAAATTCATTGGTCCATTGTACACTTTGGGAACCTAGCTGATAGGGTATTTTTCAGTGTTCCACCTAGAGGGGACCATGAGCTCTAGGCGTATTCCTGGCCAAGCATGCATTTGCGATAAGGTAGCAAGGACTACTGATGCGCTCTGTTGTGATAGGTAGCAAGGCTACTGATGCACTCTATAGTTCTACCATGTAATTTGATAGTGTTATTCGATTGTGAGCACTTATGTTCTTGTAAGCATAACCATATGATATTTTTCTTACCCATGTTCTTTGGATTTACCTTTTTTTTGGATTGAAATATTTCTTTTATATTGCATGTTCATATCTTACTAAGTTGAAGGCTCACTCCTCTTTTGTGGATTTCAGGTGGTAGTGTAGCTCATGAGGGAGCTAATATAGAAGATCAAGCTTCTTGATTCATTCCTCCAAGAAGTCTCCATTGTATTCATTTAGATATATATATATTTACTGAATTGTATTATGGTACTGTATGTATTAGGATCATATTCTAGAGCTCTGTAGTTAGATGTTGAGGATGATAATATTTTGATGTCTAAATTGTTATAATTGGGTTACTCTCATTCCTTGGTGATGTGGGAAGTATCTTTTGATCGGTAAGGAATAAGAGGAAATTCCTTAATGATATATGTGTGTGTGTGTGTGTGTGTGTGTGTGTGTGTGTGTGTGTGTGTATGAATGGTGATTACCTAAATCTTTGAAATGAATATTTTAATGATAATTATATATGATGTAAATATGAAATGAGTATGAGATCCAGGATATGAGGGTTCTACGGATTTATGGTGGCCTTAAGCCTACCCTTGCCCTAGGACCGTCGCACCATTGGAGTTGGAGTGTGACAGAGGTGGTATCAGAGCTATAGGTTTATAATATTTAATATAGAAGATAGAAAGAGATGTATGAACACTAGTATAAGTGTTGATTAAGATAACTACGGAGCATAGGATTTGTGTCTCGTCCAATGGTGTCTTCCTTTGGTATATATATATGCGTTAAGTATGTGTAGTGAGTCTGATATTATTTATGCTTCTTATCAATATTGAGATGCCTCCGCGGCATGGTAGAGGACAAGGTTGAGGCCGTCCTAGGCGAGATCTACCTTATGAAGAGGGTTCTATGGGTGGAAATGGAGGAGATGAGGTTCCTCCTGTGCCACCAGTGGATGTGGCTCATATGGCTCAGCAATTAGATCAGCTGCAAAGGAATTATGCAATGATAGCTGAGTTCATTACTCAGCAAAGGCAGCAATAGGTACCCCCAGTTCAGGTTCCAGAAATTCATGTTCCTTCGATAGTTCCACCACCTGTTGTACACCAAGAGGTATCATTTGAGAGGTTTCTTAAGCTTAAGCCCTCAAAGTATAGGGGTAAGATGGATCCTATAGATTTCCTAGAAGAAATCGAAGAGAAAGTACAGATTTTGAGGATTCTTGATAGAAGAGCTATAGAGTTTGTGGGTTATTTAATGAAAGCTGAAGCCAAGGAATGGTTCAAGAGAAGCATTTCCGGCATGCTTCGGGAAAATGAAGATTTATCTTGGGAGAGATTCAAGGAATTGGTGCTGAATGAATTTCTTCCAGGGAGCGTGAGAGAAGCTAAGTCTCTAGAATTTGAAAGATTATTTCAAACACATGGTATGAGTGTTTTAGAGTAAGTCAGAAAGTTCAGTCAGTTGAGCAAATTTGCTCCAGCTTTGGTGCCTATAGAAGCGGCATGAATTCAAAGGTTCCACAGAGGTTTAGTGGCTCCATTATTTAAACTCCTAGCTGCTCTTGAGTTTGATTCCTATTCTAAGCTACTAGACAAGGCTAGGATAACTGAGAATAGAGAAATGGAAGCTAGATCTAAAAGAGTTGAGAAGATGAAATTCAAAGGAGACAGTTCTTTTAAGCAAGATAGTGGAATGAAAAGTACAGGGGTGACTCACCAGTCAGTTTCTAGGAGTGGGTATAGAGGACCTTCAGAGAGGCCACAGCAGAGTCAGACTACTCTTGGACCTACTTCTCAGATGAGCCATAGTTCAACTAGCTTTGCACCATCCAGGGCTCCTAAACCTTTGTGTTCTACTTGCGGTAAATTTCATAATGGCCCTTGTCGTTATGCCTTAGGAGCATGCTTTAGGTGTGGACAGCAAGGTCATTTCCTCAAGAATTGTCCGCAACCATCTGTTGGAGGAAGACCGCAGGCTTCTCAAGCCACAGTACAGATGAATAGGGAGAGGAGTATCAGCCAACAACAAGGTACAGGCTGAGGTATTATGGGCAGGACTATAGAGGCTGGCAGAGAGTCAGGTCAGCATGTGGCTCAGGCTTCGGGGTCAGCTCCCATGGGTACAGGCAGAGGTAGAGTTTTTGCTCTAGCACAGCATGAAGCCCAGGCATCTAATACAGTGGTTATAGGTATTCTTCCAATCCAAGCCTTGAATGCTAAAGTATTGTTTGATTCTGGCTACGCATTCTTTTGTGTCATCATGTTTTGCTAAGAAATTGCATGTGCCCTGTGAGTTGCTTGAATCTGTGTTGGTGGTTTCTACTCCTTTAGAGGAAGAGATTGAAGATCAAAATTTTTACCCCTCATGTGTAGTTAGTAGAGGTGGCAAAATTTTGAATGTGGATTTGATTGAATTGCCTGTGTTGGAATTTGATGTGATTTTGGGCATGGATTGGTTGTCCAAGAACTATGCTACCATAGATTGTAATAAAAAGAAGATAGTTTTCAAGTCAGCTTCAGGTGAGGAGTTTGAATTTCAAAGGGAAAGGAGCGAAGCACCATATAATGTGATATCAACCTTAAGGGCGAAGAGATTGATGAAGAAAGGATGCCAAGGATATTTGGCTTATGTTCAGGATACTCGAAAGGAAGTGCAAGATTTGGAACAGATTCCTGTTGTTAATGAGTTTCCAGATGTATTTCCTGAAGAGTTACCTGGTTTGCCACTGGATAGAGAGATAGAGTTCGGTATAGAGTTGCTACCTGGCACGAGTCTGATTTCTATTCCTCCTTACTGTATGGCACCGATAGAATTGAGGGAGTTGAAGACTCAATTGCAAGATTTACTTGACAAAGGATTTATCAGGGCCAGCGGTTCGCCATGGGGTGCACCTATACTCTTTGTAAAGAAGAAGGATGGTTCTATGAGGCTAGGCATAGATTACAGACAGCTCAACAAGGCAACTATCAAGAATAAGTATCCTTTGCCAAGAATAGATAATTTATTTGATTAGTTGCAAGGTGCAAGTCATTTCTCCAAGATAGACTTGAGGTAGGGGTACCATCAGTTGAGAATTCAGAATGAAAATGTATCGAAGACGGCTTTCCGAACTAGATATGGACATTATAAGTTTTTAGTATTGCCATTCAGATTGACTAATGCACCAGCTGCATTCATGGACTTGATGAATAGGGTATTCAGGCCATTTTTGGACAAGTTTGTCATTGTGTTTATTGATGACATTCTTGTATATTCTAAAAGTGAAGAAGAGCATGAGGAACATCTTAGGATTGTGTTGTAGACTTTGAGTGAGCATCAACTGTTTGCAAAATTTTTGAAGTGTGAATTCTGGCTTGAGAGTGTGGGCTTTCTGGGGCATATAATGAGTTAGGATGGGATTGAAGTTGATCCTAGAAAGGTGAATTCAATTCTTAGTTGGCCTAGACCCACAAATATTTCAGAAGTTAGAAGTTTCTTGGGTTTAGCAGGCTACTACAGGAGGTTTGTTCAAGACTTCTCCAAGATTGCAGCTCCTTTGAGCAAGCTTACCCAGAAGTAAGTTAAATTTCTATGGTCAGATGCATGTAATGAGAGCTTCCAAAAGTTAAAGACTTGTCTCACCACGGCACCTGTTTTAGCTTTGCCGTCGAGTGAAGGAGGATATGCAGTGTATTGTGATTCATCGAGAGTAGGGCTTGGTTGTGTGCTTATGCAGCATGGAAGGGTGATAGCCTATGCTTCTAGACAGTTGAGGAAGCATGAGGTGAATTATCCAACTCATGATCTTGAGATGGCTGCAGTTGTATTCGCCCTGAAGATATGGAGATATTATATGTATGGAGAGAAATGTGAGATTTTCACAGATCATAAGAGTTTGAAGTATATATTTCAGCAAAAAGATCTAAAACTTAGGCAAAGAAGGTGGGTTGAATTACTTAAGAATTATGACTGTGAAATCTTGTATCATCCAGGGAAAGCTAATGTTGTAGCCGATGCATTAAGCAGGAAGTCTTTGGGAAGCTTAACCCATATTCAAGTGAGTAGAAGATCATTAGTGAGGGAAGTGTGGAGATTGCATGATATAGGAATCAGTTTGGAATTTTCAGATTCAGGAGTGCTTTTGGCAAGTTTCCAAGTCAAGCCGATTCTCATTGATCAAATTAGAAAAGCTCAAGACAAAGACCCTCAGTTGGTGAAGATAAAGAATGATGTGGGATTAGAAAAAGCTTCAGGATTTACTGTGACTGATGGCATGTTAAGATATGGTAGCAGATTATGTACTCTAGTAGTTGATGGTTTGAGAGATATGATTCTTAAGGAAGCACATCATGCCAAGTATAATTTGCATCCAGGTGCAACAAAGATGTACCATGACATCAAGAATTCATATTGGTGGAGTGGAATGAAAAGAGATGTCGCAGAATATGTAGCAAAATGTTTAACTTGTCAGCAAGTTAAGTTCGACATCAAAAACCATCGGGGCTACTCCAAGAGTTGCCATTGCCAGAATGGAAATGGGAGAGGGTGACTATGGATTTTGTGGTTGGATTGCCAAGGACTTCAAGGGGCTATGACTCAATATGGATCATTGTGGATAGATTAACCAAGTCAGCTCATTTCTTGCCAGTCAAGATGACTTATGCTGCTTCTCAATATGCTCAGATTTATGTTGATGAGATTGTCAAACTTCATAGAGTTCCAATTTCGATTATCTCATATAGGGGTACTCAGTTCACCTCGAGATTTTGGCAGAAATTTCAAGAATGATTGGGTACACAGCTTGATTTCAGCACAACTTTCCATCCGCAAATAGATGGGCAATCGGAGAGGACCATCCAAACTCTAGAAGACATGTTGAGGATGTGCATTCTAGACTTTGGAGGAAATTGGGATGCTCACTTGCCATTGATAGAGTTTGCCTACAACAACAACTATCATTCCACAATTCAGATGTCTCCTTATGAAGCTTTGTATGGTAGGAAATGCAGATCTCCCTTGTGTTGGGATGAGGTTGGAGAAAAGTATATCGAAGGACCATAGTTGATAAGATATACATCAGAAAAGGTTCCACTAATCCGAGAAAGATTAAGGGTAGCTTTTAGCTACCAAAAGAGCTATGCTGATCCAAAGAGAAAAGACCTTCAGTTTTTCATTAGGGATCTTGTAATTTTAAAGATCTCACCAATGAAAGGAGTTTTATGGTTTAGCGAGAGAGGTAAGCTATCTCCATGGTTTATCGGACCCTTTGAGATTTTGAACAAGATTGGAGAGGTTTCATACAAGTTAGTTTTGCCTCCTAGCATGGATAGTGTTCATCCAGTGTTTCACGTATCGATGCTTCGAAAGTATGTTGCCGACCCTTCTCATGTGCTACAAGTTTCAGAAGTGGATCTTCAACCAGATTTGACGTATGAAGAAATTCCAATTTCCATTGTGGACCGAATGGTTAAGAGGCTAAGAAATAAAGATATACCAATGGTTAAGGTCCTATGGAAAAATCAAGCTATGGAAGAGTATACTTGGGAAAGTGAGCAAAATATGCTAGACAATTATCCCTACCTATTTCAGGTTTAAGGCAAGTATTTATAAATTTGAGGACGAATTTATCTAAGGAGGGAAGAATATAATATCTGCCATTTTTTTTTTGTTATTTTATAAATTGTATGTTTGTTGAATTAATTGAGGATATAAAAATGTTTTTAAGGAATCTAGAATTTCTGTTTGCAAGGAGGATTTTGTGAGACTGATTTCATAATCTTAAAGGAATAATTTGGTTAAGTGTAAAACATAAAAGTTGTAGATTTATATCTCATCTTTAAGTTTGTAAAATGGTTCTGTAAAATTCTGAGTGTGTAAAGAGTTATGTCTCCTTGACCAGAACCTGTCTAGTTCATTATTTTCTGCAGGAATATGAGAATGTCTAATTTTTCTAGGAATGATTGAGGCTGAATGAGCCAAAAGTGTAAACATGATAAATGTTCCTTTATGTATTATGTTATTGTCTGTAAAATTTCAGGAGAATTGGATAAGTATGGCTCAGTAGAGAGTGGAATTAATCAAACCTGTTCGGATGAGTTTGGACAGTAAAGTCAGGGTGAACTTTAGAGATTCACCATAGTTTGTGTAGTTATCTTTTTGATTGGAATTTTGGATATGTTGGACCTCTGAATGTATATTTTAAGTGACAAAAAGAATCAGGGAGTTTGGATATTTGTATCTCATTTTCAAGCTGATTAAATATGAGTTGTAGAGGAAGGGTTCCAGCTCGGCAGAATCTGGCATTTGTGAGCCGACAATGTGAGCAGGAGAATTGACGAAGGAGAGTTTGGCGAAGAGGCATTGCCGAGGTGGCATATGTGAAGTGCACTTAGGCGAGGCAAGTTTGGCGAAGAGGCATTACCGAGGTGGCATATGCGAAGTGCAGTTAGGCGAGGCAAGTTTGGTGAAGAGGCATTGCCGAGGTGGCATATGCAAAGCGGCATATGCGAAGTGGACATGCGAAGTGGGATTGGTGAAGTGACATTTGTGAGCTGACTTATGCGAAGTGGGATTGCCGAGGCGGTAATTGGCAAAGTGGCATTGCGAGCCGGCAATGCGAAGTGGTATTTGCGAGTTGGCTTATGCAAGGTGGAATTACCAGAGGGGTTTGGCGAGGCGAGCTAGCGAGGCGGATTTTGAGGCAGTGGCCTATTTAACCAGATGCCCAGTAGCGATTTTCTTCACGATTTTTCCTTCTTCTTCTCTTCGTTCTTCTCAGATTTGTTTCATTTATTTTCTAATGCATTAATACTCAAAATTAAAGCATTAAATCACTAAATTATCATATTTTAAGGCATCAATCTTCAATTCAAGTAGATTTTCTCAAGGAAATCAGTTTTGGAGAAATAAGGTAATTTTTCTTCAAATGTCATTATCTGTTTAGATTAATAAATTCTGGTAGTTAGGATAGTTAATTATAGGTATACAGGATTTGTTACAAGTATTTTGAGGATATTAATTGTAATTAATGTGGGAAAAATCAGAATTTATGAATTATCATGAATAATGACGTGAACAGTAATTTTGAAATTAAATTCAGATTTTTCTTTAAGAGATGAATTAAATTAATGTTGGGAATCAAAAATAGAAACTATAAGATAGTTAAAATTATAAGGAATCATATTATATATTATTGATTAAGGAAAACCCTAATTTTGAATATTTGGTGAAATTTCCATAGGAGAAGAGAACTCAGGAATTTGAGGAGATTATTGAATGAACAAGCTTTTGAGGGAAATACAAGGATAAATTTGTATAGAGATAAGTATGAACATTGCATATGCATATTGTTTCTTTGGAATTATTTGTCCAAGCCATTCCTTCTCAAATATGACATTGTATTAATGACCTATTAATTAAAGTTTCCATGATATTCTCAAACCAATGATAATTGTTTCATGTGATTGCTATATTTATCTTGTAAATGACTTGGTCATCTTTCCTTGGATCAAGTTCATATGAAACCTATTCGTTAACTTGATTGAATT